>BQNB010000990.1:122500-150023 GCA_026074375.1 Tanacetum coccineum
CAAGTAGACCTAAGTTTAAACAATGGTCGAAACCTAACTATTCCCCGGCAACGGCGGCAAAAACTTGATACGGTCGTCGTTAGACTTCAACAAGAAGTTTTACAACTCCCTAGGCAGTGCACCTAATCGTTGCAGTGTAGTATAGGCAAGACTCGGGGGTTGTTATCGTTCTCTAGGGGAATAGGTTGGGAAGGCTCGATCAAGATCTAACAGAGGTCTACGGGGTTGAGAGAAGATTCTTTTTGTATTTTTATGTTTTTATGAAAGGAGGTAAATATCATATGGTTTGAGAGGTTGGTTTGTTTTATCTAATTAAACTAATAATAATAAAATAAATCTAAACTAATTTGGTGATACGTATATGATAAACGAACGTATTTACATAATCATGAGCTACTCCTCAGATTGCATCTCTTGAATAAGATTTGTTGTCAACACACGTGATGATCTTGTATTTTTATTCCTAAGGTCATAAACAAATAACATCGAAACCCGCCGGCAATTTAATCTTTCGTTAAGCAACACACAAGTAAGGTAAATGAAGACCATTACAAGGCCCCTAAGAGTATATAACTGCAATAGAAATATCTTAAGAGGGATCACATAATTAGAGGGTAAGGTAGTAGAAGACAGATTTACCCGATGATATCCTTTCTACAAACTCGGTCCTAGACGTCTTCATCCAATATAATATCTTATGGCTAGTTTTATAAAGCTTAACACCACATCCATCATAGGAGGCAACATTAAAAGGGTCTACAAACTAAGTTTCATGCAATCATATGTAAATACCAAAGAGATCTATCCTAGCATGTTAAGGCAAAATAAAGAACCAAATAATCAAACAACACGATAACATATTAAAAGATTAAAGGAATAGATGAACTTCACTTGATTAAAAACATTAAAGACTGTTACAATAGGGTTTTGAGGCCCTAAAAAGGGCCTAAAAAGCTGCCAAACTCGAATATAAAAGTTAGGGTTTGTCTCTCAAAAGTTACACACTAAAAACCCAAAAATCGGTTTTAAAAAATACGGAAATAGCCTTCGCGACGACGTCGTGTTGTAATCGTAATGCCGTCGCCACGTAGAATCTTCTAGAGCTGCTTTAAGTCGGCTACGTCCTAACGCCGTCGCCAAATCCAGACGTCATCATTATTAAAATCCTGATGCTGTCGCTTAGTAATCGCGACGCCGTCTTCACGCTCTGTATGCACAATTCTTTAAGATAAATGGTGTAGAGTCGTAGTCTTGTCCGTTTCTTCTCCAAATGAGCCCAAGTCACGTGTATATCCTCCAAATGCCATCCAAGTGCTAAAAATATGAAACAAATGATTAAGCATATAATCTGGGCATATTTGCACGATTTAGGAGGTAAATGACCCTGAAATAGTGTATAAAATAACACCTCATCAATTATTAGAAGAGTCATTATGGTCTAGAGAATCTGGTGCTGCACCTGAGCCTTCTCCTAGAGCCTTTTTGAATTATTCTAGAATCCTTTGCTTCTTGCTTTACTTTGCTTGTTTCCTTAAATTAAACAACAACTGTGCATCAGTTGATACCTGTTTTGAGCTTTAAGCTTGAGCTTCATTTAGGCAGCATATGCTTCATCTACTTGCTTGTTCACATCCTTCTTAAGCACTAAAGTAGCATGGATTACTTTGGTTCTTAGTTCCTTTTCTTGTTTCTGATGTTCTACCAGATTGATTTGTTGAGCTAACTCTAGAGCCTCTTCATGGTCTTTCAGTAGATTATCAGCGTATGTGATTGGTCATTATTTCCTAGGAACTTTAGATATCTTCTTCTTAGGTTTAGGAATGTTTATCTCCATGTTACCTTTGCGCATATATCCTTTACCCTGTCCCCTTCTATGAGTAGGAGTATGAGACTGTGCATTTGGATACTTAGCCAAATTGTCTACATAAGCCACAGACTCCTTGACTTCCCTACTCATCATTGCCTCTAGAATAGGCATTCTAAAAGTAGGCTTACCTTTCAATTCTCCCTTAGCCACAAACTTTAGCTTCACCACAAGTTCTTCTTCATTAATCTTATGTGGAACCGAGTCTAATCGTTTATTAAGGTTTACATTTTTTTGACAAAAGGTGTTGGATGATGAGTTTGGTGAGTCTGGGATAAGGTAGTCTTTCTTGTTTAGTAGACTTTTTCTTTCTGTCATTGATTTAGAATTTAGAGTCTTCCCAAATAAGATTAGCATAATCAACATTTGCAGAATTGACTATTCCCCACAGAATCTAGACTATCAGATCCTTTGCTCTATCAATTCTTGAGGACTTCCCAGTTAAGCACTTATTGAGAATGCTTAAGAATGTCCTCCATGGTTGAAGTAGTTTATTGATGACCACTTGTGACATTGTTGTTAGAGTGTCTGCATACCTCAACTTCTTAATGAATATAAGTAGCTCATCCTGGCTAGGTGTTTCAACAAATGGTTGGTCGGGTAGTCTTGGAGATGTTTTCAAAGCATGAAGTAGCAGTTCAGCTCCAATTTCAAAGCGTTGGTAATCTAGGACAAAGTAGTATTTGTTGTTCCTTTCATCTTTGTACATCGTATGCCAGGATTGTTGCATATAGATTTCAGGAGCATCTGTTGTGAGAGTGATTGCGTTAATGAGTGAATGTTGTTTGAGGATTTCTAGAGTTATGTTTGTTGATCCCACTTCAATAGATCGAATTCATTAAGCTTGTTTAAGGTTTAGTTATATTAGATAAATCTAACACAACTATAGTAGAAACTGTGTTTGAATGTATTAAAGATTATGCGGAATCTAATCTTTAATATTAAGAAGTATTATCAATGAAACAGTAATTCAATGAACATACAATTCAACAAATAAGCTCCAATATTATTAATGATAATAATACGAATACCCTCAAAGTATTAGGGTTACAAAGACCTTGAAGCTATGAAAATTGATAAAATATAATATATCAAACTCTATGTCCTAGGACCTCCTTTTATACACCAAGGAGCCATAGTCGGTTTACAATACTTTCCTAAGTATCCATAATCTTTTCTATAAACAAATAACTTAATACATATCATATAAGCAGTACTAACAACAAACAGTACTAACTTATTAACCTTAGCAACATTAACTTATCTCTGAGCAGTCTTAACCTTGAGTAGTACTAATATTTACTAGCAGTAGTAACTTTGTACTAGCAGGTAGTAAACACTTAGCATATTTTCACTAGCAGTACTAATATGCACTAGCAGTAGTAACTGTGTACTAGCAGTAGTAAACACTTAGCATATTTTCTTTGAAGTTCATGAGCAGCACTAAATCCAGCTGAGCAGCATTAACACAAACATGAGCAGCAGTAATTCAAACAACATCAAGAAGACTTTTAATCCTAACAATCCTCCCCTAAACTTGATATTCTTCTTCAAAATCATTAAGTTTCTTCATTTAAAGCTTCACCAACACCAGGAGGATGCTTCCAAACACTTCTTTATTTCTTAAGATGTTTCATGATGAATTTAAGAAGCTGATAAGCCATTTCACTTTCATAGTCAATCATAAGCTTCTTTCTAACCTCATTTATAAGTGTAAGGTGGTGTAAGAGGATACTTCTTTTATACCAACATATAAATCTGCACATGTTGCATCCTCAATGAATGTACTCCACAAGAGTCTTACAACTTCCAATTCAACACTTTGTAGTCTTGTTGGTTCATCCATACTTTAATCTTTATTAATGTGGTTCAAAAATTGTTTTAAATCACCCTTAATATCAAATCCAAGACTTCATGGTCTTGTTGAACTCAATATTTAGCTTTTACCTACTTGTACAATCTTCCAAATCTTCCTGTTAAAACTTTAAGCATGTGGACTAAAGATCATGTAATGTGAGACTTTCACTCAACTCTCATTATTCTGATAATAGCTTTTCTTCCTTTTTATAAATCTTCAACAATAATACTTGGAGACTTAACAGCCAAAGGTATAGCATCAATTGCTACTTCTTCTTCATCTGGAATGATTTCCATTCTCTATTTAAGCTATGCTATTTCTTTGTCATCTTCCACCTTTTGCTTCTTTGTAATCTTTTGTACCAGCTTTGTTCCTGCTCTCTTTTCTTTGCCTTCCACCAACTCTGTTCTAAAGTCTTCAAATGTATTTACCCTTTTGAATGCTCTGTCAAACATCTCTTGGATAGAATCAAACTCTTTTAACTTCAATTCTTTGAGCTTGTATAGTCCTTGTTCTTTAGGTTGTGTACACATTATCTTTTATCTGTTAAGCTTTTGTTGTGTTTATTTCTTTTCTCTTCTGCTCTTTTAGCTGCAAATGCTTTCCTCTTTTATCGAAGTGATTATTAAATAATGTAGCCTTTTTCTTCAATAGACAACTCTTCTTGTTCTTGTGCTTGCATTCTTTCAGCCAATTGATGATCAACATCAATCTTTGCCTGTATATCATCCCATGTTTCAATCAAGGCAATATTGGCTTCTTCTTCTTTTTCAGCTTTCTCTCTTGCAAGTCTTTCTTCTTCATCAAATTCAGCTTGTAGATTTAAAGCAGTTTCTTCATCAAGACTGATTTGATCTTTCTTCTTCATAGGCTTCACGGGTTCTACCAATAACCATTTACCTTTGTCTTGTGATTGTTACTTTTCAGTTCTTCAAGTGCTTGAGCTAAAGTAATATCATCAACAGTTGTAATTGTAGCAGTAGTTGTTGTAGCAGCACTAACAGTTGTTGCAGCACTAGCAGCACTAACTATATCACCAACAACACTAACCAGATCAGCATCAATAATTAGCTTAGTAGTGTTAATAACTTCAACTACTTCTTCAGCAACTTCCTCACCAGAAGAAACATTCATATCATGAACACTAACCAGGGTAATTTCTTCATCTGCATCAATAGCATCAATCCTTCCCTGTTTGGATGCATCCTCACCCAAACTTTCTTTATCATCAGAGGATTCTACCCTATCAGTCAAACCAACTTTGTATAATCTCTTCAGCCTATGAGTTCTTGACCTATCTTTCTTTTCAAGCTTCTTGACCCTCCTTTTCAAACTAGCAATCTCATTATGTTGAGAGGTCTTTGTCTGCTCCAAATCAAGAACCCGGTTTTGTAAAGTGGTACATAATACCACCAATTCATCAAGTTTAAGTCTATCCTCATCACTTTGAAGTGTGTTACCTCTTGCGAGCAGTGAATCATTGGAATGTTTAGATACACTCTCAAACCTAGTTTGAGCAATAGTATCCCCCATGGTTTCTTGGCACCCGGGACCACCACCTGAAGTTGTTCCTAGGGAACTAGATTCATTAGGTGTTGCCTTGGATTGGGTCTTATTGATGTTACCACTATCCTGCTCTGCTTCTAAGCTAGAAGCAGTAGTGGCAGCCCTCACCAAACTGTCACCTAACTCCTTATGGATAGCCTCATCTGCAACATTCTCAATAGGATCACTAGACTGAGGTATCTGAGTGTCCTTTCTTTTAGGCTTCCTAGGTTTTTGTATCTTTTGAGGTTGAGTTAATGATTAAATAATGGTGGGTGTGTGATGGGGGTTAGTTGGAATTGCTGAACCTTCACCCAATTGTGATTGGTTTTGTACCACCATTGTTTGAAATAAAAGTGTTACTCTACAAAAAAAACCTTTGCCTACCCTTCTCATATTTCCAAAAATCTTTTTAGTATGAGAGGGTGCAATATAAATTCTCTTATGAGTTGGCATCCCATCAAGTTGTTGATCCAAAAATACTTGTACAAACCTTGGATACATCAAAAATTTGCCAGACAAATTCTCCAAGTTTCTAATCATACTTTCAAAAATGAATTTTGAAAAATTGAACTTCTGGTTTGTAGCTAAACAGATAATGGCAGATGCCATAGTACTACTAAACTCATTCCATGCAATAGTCTTTGGAATTAGACACTATAAAATAGTATGAATTAGAAATTTCCTTTATGGGGAAAAGAATGGTTTATAAAAAGTTAGCTTTTGTGAAATTTTCTCATATCCCATCAGTGTAAGTTGTTCAAAAATGGTGGAATTTGGTAAACAATCAACACCTTCCTCGATTGCTAGTTGAAGATCTCTTCTAACGGATGATTCAGTGATGATTATCTTCTTGTCATCTACTAGGGAATGTAACTATTCTTCCCTATTGATAGTTTGGCCATGGCAGTAGACCAGAACTGTTCGATGCAAGAAATGTATATAGTAGGATTAATGGTTAATGCATACCGTATAGGGTGTGCATTCAAAAACTCCACAGTTTGTTCAAACCCATCACTCTTTGTAGGTTTAGACAAAAATGCGACAATATTATGAGTATCAGCAAACTTTAGAGATTGACATTGTGTTGGGTTTTGATAAAGGATGAAAAATTGAGTTAGGGTGAAATTTTTTCTCATATCCCAATCATGAAATTTGTTCAAAATGTGGAATTTGGTAAACAATCAACACCTTCCTCGATTGCTAGTTGAAGATCTCTTCTAACGGATGATTCAGTGATGATTATCTTCTTGTCATCTACTAGGGCATGTAACTATTCTTCCCTATTGATAGTTTGGCCATGGCAGTAGACCAGAACTGTTCGATGCAAGAAATGTTACATAGAAGCGAAAAAATTTTTTTAAAAAATGTGTTTTTTTTTAATGCATACCGTATAGGGTGTGCATTCAAAAACTCCACAGTTTGTTCAAACCCATCACTCTTTGTAGGTTTAGACAAAAATGCGACAATATTATGAGTATCAGCAAACTTTAGAGTTGACATTTGTGTTGGGTTTTGATAATGGATGATAAAATTGAGTTAGGGTTTGTAATTGGAGAGTATTTGAAAGAGTGAAATTGATTAAAGAATCGATTAAAACCCTTAATCGAAGTATTTATGAAAATACCCTCAACAACATTAACTTTCACCCAGCAGTAGTAAGTTATGCCTAGCAGCATTAACTTTGAGTCACCAGCATTAACTTCAATTCCAAAACAGCTTTTTCATCATCAATTTAACACTTTTCTTTGCTTTTCCTGCAAAATGTTAGTCTAAAAACCAAGAAAACACAAACCATAGCAATTTTCACAATTATCATAGTATTAATTATACCTAACAGTATTAAGTATAACTAACAGTAGAAACTCAGCAGTATTAAGTATAACCAGCATTACTAGTTATACTTAACAGCAGAAACTTTAATGACATGAATAATAGTACTAATTCATACAAAACTCTACAAAAATATAAAGAGATGAAAAACTTTAAAGATTTAGCATTCCAATACTAACAATCAAATATTGAAATCTACTTACATCAAAAGCTTTTGTAAGCAAATCTGCAACATTCTTGTTAGTATGGATTTTGACCATTTGAATCAATTTCTTTTCATTGCAATCGCTAATAAAATGATGTCTGATCTCTATATGCTTTGTTTTTGAATAAAAACATGATTTTTAATTATGCAAATAGTATTGTTATTGTCAATAAAGATCTTGGTATGCATAAAATTATACCCATAATCAAGTAGTTGATTCTGAATCCAAAGCACTTGTCTACAGCAACTTGAAGCAGCCACATACTCAGCTTCTGTTATGGAATTTGCAGCCACTGTCTGTTTCTTGTACTGCCATGATATTTATCTACATCCAAGGAATTGACAACCTCCTGTTGTAGACTTCCTGTCCAAGCTTGCTCCAGCATAATCACTATCAGTGTATGCTACCAAATCAAAAGGAGAATCTTTTGGATATCAAAGGCCCAATTTTGGTTGACCTTTTAAGTACCTAAAAATCCATTTCACAGCATGAAGATGTGAAACCTTTGGATTGACTTGGTATCTAGCACAGGCACACGCTGCAAACATGATGTCGGGTCTTGAAGATGTAAGATACATCAATGAACCAATCATTGACCTATACATATGAACATCCACTTCTTCACCATCTTCATCCTTGAGCAGAGACTTTTGAGTTTCCATTGGTGTGCTTGCAGTCTTGACTTCTGTAAACCCAAATTTCTTTAAAATTTCAGCAACATATTTATCTTGACTAATAGATATGCCATCCTTCTTCTGCTGCTCTTGTAATCCCAACAAGAATGTAAGTTCTCCCATATAACTCATCTGAAATTTCTCATGCATCAACTTCTCAAATGCAATGCATAGCTCCTTCTTTGTTAAACAAAAGATGATATCATCCACATAACCTTGGACCAGCAAGATATCACCTTTGAAACTTTTGATGAATAAGGTCTTGTCAATTTTCCCTCTTTGAAACCCATTTTCCAACGTATATGTTGACAAGGTTTCATACCATGCTCTAGGAGCATGATGTAGTCCATACAGTGCCTTTTCAACCTTGTATACTCAATCAGGGAAGTTTGGATCTTCAAATCCTGGTGGTTGACATACATACACCTCTTTTTCAATCTTCCCATAGAGAAAAGCACTTTTTACATCCATTTGATACACCACAAAATCTTTAAATGAAGCATAAGCTAAAAATAGCATAATTCCTTCAATTCTTGCAACAGGGACAAATACTTCATCATAGTTAATCCTTTCTTCTTGTGTGTACCCTTGAGAAACCAATCTTTCTTTATTTCTTATCACAATTCCCCTTTCATCCTTTTTATTCATGAAAACCTATTTAGATCCTATAGCCCTTTTTCAATTTGGTAAATCCACTAGAGTCCAAACTTCTTGTAACTTGAATTGTAGAAGCTCTTCCTACATAGCCTCTATCTAGCTTGGATCCTTCAATGCATGAATTACCTTTTTGGGTTCTTCTTGTGATAAAAAGCAAGCAACTAAGTAGTTTTGAAGGTTTTTATTGGTTGTTCTTTGTTAAATAGTACTAACAAACTCATGTTACTCTAAATTATTTAACATTTTTCTTGTTTGTGTAGCTAAATGCAAATCTCCAATCACTTGATCAAGAGGATGATCTTTATGAATTCTTGTAGTTGGAATAGGACTGACTTGGACTATTGTATCTAAATTATTCATGTCAAATACTGCACCATCATCCTCATTATCATTTGAGAAGTCAAATATGCTAACATCTTCCTATGCAGGCATATTTGGATCAAATGGAAGTTCAATGCTTGTTTTTCTACGAATAACATCAACTTCATTTGTGCCAGCAGCATTAACAGTTAAACTAATAGTATTAACATTGTTAGTGTTGTTAACATTTACTTCCTTCTCTTGATCATCAAATTATTTTCTTAGATCTTCATCAACCTTCTTTCCATCATTACTTGAAGGTTTGGATTCATTATCATGAGAACTCTTTGGATTTTGGGAAAATGGTAGATCATCAGTCCATAATGGTGGCAAAATGTAATCTTTGATAGGTTCTGTCTCCTTTCTAACTTGACCTGCATTATCACTTTCTTTTGTACCTGCAAAACCATTAGACTGTATACCTGCAACAATTGGCTCATAATTCATTGTTCTTGTTAGTGCATCAATAGCAAATAGCCAATCTGAACCACTACCAACAACATTAGGTGTACTTTAACTAAACATAATATGAAAGTTATCTTCCGCTATCCTTGTTCTACTATTAAATACTCTAAAGGCTTTACTATTTAAAGAGTATCCGGCAAAGAAACCTTCATTAGCCTTACCATCAAATTTGCCTAAGTGATCTATGGTATTGAGAATGGTAACAGGACACCCAAATTGTCTCATAAAACTTAAAGTTGGTGTTTTATCATTTGTATGGAGTCTTGTTATGAGGCTTAACTACTAATACTTTATTTTGCACATAGCAACCAGTATTAACTGCTTCTGCTCAAAAAGTAGTTGGTAACTTAAAATCAGCTAGCATAGTCCCACCAGCCCCAATTAGTGTCCTATTTCTCCTCTCAACAACTCCATTTTGTTGAGGAGTTTTAGCTACACTAAATTGTCTCAAAATACCCTTCATCTCACAAAACTGATTCATTTCTTTGTTTTTGAATTCAGTACCATTTCACACCTAATCACCTTAACCTTGTGATCTACTAGATTTTCTATCCCAGTTATAAAGGACTTAAGAATGCCACTAGTCTCATCCTTAGTAGCTAGAAAGAAAACCCATGTAAACCTACTGTAATCATTTGTAACAACTAGGCAATACATTTTCTTCATAAGGCTTTTTATAAATGTTAGACCAAACGAGTCCATATGCAACAAATGTAAAGAAAGACTAATTGAGTTCTCTGTTTTGGACATACAAGAGGTGATAAGTGTAAAATACACATATCTGTTTATACCAAAAATGACCTTAAATGACCCAAAATAGACTAAAAATGGCAAAAATATACTTGATTTTGTGTTTTGTGTGTGCAGGTACGGATAAGACAAATATCACAAGAAAACCGTCAAAAACGGGCAAACACGAACACGGGAATCAGAAGAGCACAAAAGAAGCCAAGGATTCAAAGCCAAAGCCAAGAAAAGTCAACCCTCAGTCAAGCTTCAGTAAAAATTTGGTCAAACAGTCAAAGAAAGTCAAACTTTGGTCAAACACAAAAAGACAAAACCTCAAATATTCCATTTTAGTCCCTCCAAGTTTTAGAAAGTTACCATAATGGTCCCTAAGGCTTAATGGGCCCTAAACTAATAAAAAACCCTACCCGGATCCAAAACCCTAGCCCATTACCTTTTTTATAAAAGTCCAGGGACCTTTCCTGCCATTTTTCAAAGTCCTTTTACACTAGACTTGTGTTAAACAAAGAGAGGGACCATTCTTGCAATTTCCCAAAGTTCAAATTCTTTTAACTGTTTTCAGTTAAAATGGGTGCCAAAGATGGGTTACTATTCATCGTCTCCTCATTTTTACCACTTAGTCAAAACGATAGGGCTTTTCTTATTTAAGGGTTTCAAATGGTCCATATCCAAGTGGTCCACTAACAAGATGAAGTGATATTTTAAGTAATCTTTGGGCTCTAATTGTCTCCCTCAGCAAAGGAATGACACGTGGCTATGAAGAAAGCACAAGGAATTGCTTGGTTTTACTCTATTATCACTCACACAACTAGCACAAGCTGTCACATCAAAGGAATGACAGCTTGGCAATCCGTGGGAAATAGATCATGATCCAAGGGCTCAAAATCACTATCCAATGATTGGAAAATAATGGCAGAGATATGAGATCAAGAAAGGCTAGAAACTTCCATCAGCGGCTATAAATAGCCCAACTCTCACACACACCTGGATTAAGTATAGTAGCATTTAGTTTTTAGCTTAATTCTCATTCTTAGCTTATGTAACCTCCTTTCAGCTTTTTGTAATTTTCTTTTAATATTGTAATCAAGATTTCATCAATGAAATTCAGTTTAACTTTGTCATAAGCTCTTTTAACTTCACTCATAAGCTCTTACTTTTCTTTAAATATTAAGCTACTATTCCATAAGCTACTCTCCAGCTCATGCAAGTCTATAAGCTTGAATTTGAGCTTAATAAGTCAATTAATTCTACTTAAATTTAAAAACCAGCTTAATTACCTTAGCTTATAGATTTTGGACTTATGGAAGGGGATATCCCCCAATCATGGAAGGAAATCCTAAGACTTTTAACTAGCTTATCTAAATGGATAAGCTAAAGCCTGGTAGATAAGCTCTACGAGCCTGTTAAGCTATTGTTAACTTAAGCTGTGGTAGTTTTTCTTTTATATTCCTTTTGTCCTTTAATTCCTAGTCTCAATATTGCTTAAGTTGTTTACTATTTGTTTAAATTTGCTTATTTAGTGCTTATTTGTGCTTATTTTAGTCTCTTTTTTGCTTATTAGTTTAAGTATTTCATCTGTTTTAGTTTTAAGCATTTTAGAACTTTATATTTCAATTTCTGTCTAAAAAATCATAAAAACCAAAAATATAAGTAGCATTAGTTGTAGATCTTGAATTTTGGCTTATTGAGTTGTTTAATCATGTTTATTAAGTTTGATTTAAGCTATGTGAAGTCTGGTATCAAGGTCTAGTTAGCTAGAATTTATTTCATAAGCTTTTATCAAAATCTGTCAATCTGCAAAGGGGTGTTTGGAATAAGCCTGTTTGACTTCATAAGTCAAAGGTTATTTGTGACTTTCTCTGTTGATCAGCTTTCACTTTTCGATGTTAATTAAATTTAGAAGGATTTGAAAGTTTAGATTTAGCTCAAAATCATTTTAAAGCTTCTTGAGTTAGGCTGTGCACCAGGGGAGTTTTCCTCTTTTTCTTAGATTGCTAAAAATTGAATCCAAGCTCTTTGAGCTTAATTTGTGTGTGCAATTGTGGGTTTTTATTTCACATGCTCAAATAGATTAAAGTATGCAGGAAAACCATTTAGGTAACCTGCACTTCATTTAGTGGATGTGCCATTTGCTCTTGCAGTAGTAACATTAGTTACTACTGCCTTCCTTTTTTATCTCATTCTTATTAGCTTAAGAAGTCTTTAGTCCTTAAAATTCAGTTTCCTTATAGATTAGATATAGCTTAATTTAGTTTAAGATCTTGTTCCTATTTTCTAGCTTAA
Organism: Tanacetum coccineum; assembly: GCA_026074375.1. Lineage (NCBI taxonomy): Eukaryota > Viridiplantae > Streptophyta > Magnoliopsida > Asterales > Asteraceae > Tanacetum > Tanacetum coccineum. The sequence continues at coordinate 134,993 of BQNB010000990.1, forward strand.
ATTCTCAGGTTAAATTGCTCTTTTTAAAAATCTTAAAAAACCAAAAAGCCAAAAACAATAGTAATAACTTAGTAGCTTTTAATTGTGAAATCTTAGCTTGTAGAAATAGGTTTTGTCATTTATATTCATAGCTTAATAGTTGCTTATCTAGATTTCATAAATAAGGTTTCTGAAATAGCTTATTAAGCATTTAGCTTAATGGATTTTGTCTTTTATAGTTAAATCCTGAAGTTCCCTTTTGATCTTCAAATTCAGCTAGGGTTAAGTGTTTGTAGCTTAAGTAGCTTATCATTTTTATCTTATGCACATCATACGCTACATAGGACAGTTTTTGTTTTTTTTTAATTGATTATATTAAGCTTTATTGCGAAAGCTTTTAGTGAAATCAAGTTTAAAAGCCTTTAAAGGCTACTTTCTGTGAACAGTCTTTCAAAAGCTCTTTTTGAGCTTATCCTTGAGTTTCAGCTCAAGTTATCTTTATTAAAAGTGATTAAATTTGAGTGTTCTATAAGCTCCAGTATTCAGTTTTTGTAAAAAGTTAAAAATAAAAAAAGTGCAAAAAGGAGTGTATTGCCAGACTAGAACCCAAGACCTCTCCCTCATAGTCCATACGTTTTACCATTGTGCTTCAATAGCTCATCCAACCATTCCTTGCACCATTTAATCTTTATACTTGATTTTCTTTTCCTTTTTCCTTATATGCTGTAGCATAGTTAGCTTATTGTAGTGCTTATTTGAGTAGTATTTTGAGTGTGCTTATTTTTCTTAGGTTCCTGCTAGCATTAAGTATTTTCCCTGAATTTTTCACATTTTTCCATTAATTAGTTTAATTTCTATCATTTTTCGAAAGTTTAAATCTTAGAAAATACATAAAAAATAGAAAAAGTTTTAAAAAAATACAAAAAAATAGTTTTTAGTTTTATAAAAAGTACTTTTAGTTTTACATTCAGTTAAATCATTTTTACCCCTTTTAGATTTTTATTTTCATTTTTAAGCTTTAATTTTAATTTTAAAAATAGGATTTTAGTTTTAAAAATAGTTAAAAATAGTTTTCTAAGTTTTAATGTTAATTTAGACTTTTCTAAGTTTGAAAATCATTTTTCTCAATTTTTAGGACTTAATTTGCTATTTTTTAGGATTTAATTAGATTAAAATAGTTTTTAATTCATAATAAATTCAAAAATAATCAAAAAAATGTTTTTCTTTTTCTTAAAATTTTCTTTTGTCATAATTTAGGTTTAGAAATTAAGTTTTCATTTTTAGGGGTTAAATTTAGTGTATTTGCTTAATTGTCGCATTTCATTTGCTCCCGTTATTTAGTTTAAGTGTTTAATTGCTTTTAATTAATTGTTGCTTTTATTTAGTAGTTATAGATAATAAAAAATATACTTTCTCTCATTCAAATCATAATCCGTGTTAAAATGTGGTTTCAATTTCACAAGTCGTTGGGGAAACGACCCGGGTGATAATACTTCTCGGTTAAATATACGTATTATATATTATATATATCTTTTAAGAGTGAATTTTCCTTAGGGAATTTTCTTAATTGCTCTTGTGGTATTATATTATATATTTTATTAGTATATAAAACTACTAATCACTTACGTATGTGTTCGGAATGAATCAAGTAGCTTTATATACAAAGCTTTGAAGTGTAAAGAGCCAACCGGTGGTGAACTATTTTCTTATATGCTCTTACTCTACGAAGTGTGTCCTTATCTCAAATTTGGATACCTGTCTGCAAACGGGGCAATTGCTGAAGCCACCAAGAATGAAGACAAAATACATATTATCAATTTTTAGATTGCACAGGCTGGTCAATGGGTGAGTCTTATCCAGGCTCTATCAGGTTGACCCAGTAACTCTTATACACTTCCTTAAACATTCATGCGTAAGACAGACAACAAGATTGTGTCCGCCCACCTACAATAAACGTTAATACAATCAAAAGCAATGCATTAGTTTCATACATCTCAATTCTCAGTCCACATAAAGGTCAACGCTATTCTAAATAATATATCCAGGTCCTTTGTAAGATGACATTTTAAATTGAAATATCAATCTACTTATCTTAATCTCGAACCTTTAAATAATATCAATCTATTTATTTTCAATATAAATTGTGTTTACTTTGTACATCACTTGAGGGGTAAACGACACATTTATTCACATTAAAATGTATCTGTCACTTAAATACCACAAACTTACAGTTTTTCGTCTAAACAAATGAATGGATGGATTGTACAAAGGGTGATGAGGGAAGCTCTCTATTTCTGATGATCCTATTAGTTAGTGTTTTGAGAAATCTTTTGGTCTGCAATGAAACCAAATATCAGAATCTAAAGGGAAAATCAGAAAACAATAATACAGAGGATGACATACCTGGATGTTTGCATGTAGCAAGGACATCATCTGTGATTTCAAGAGTTTTTGTGCAAATTACATGCAAAAGAGAATCGTAAATCAAATTAGGTTAAATATATTAAAGTCGTAATTATCTTTGAAGGTTGCCTTTTTTTTTGTGATTAATATCTTTTGAAAATCAATTACAAAATTATCTCAAAATTATATTCCGAATTTTTAAAATAGTACATTAGAAGTAATTCTTGTTTGCATAACTTATATGATTTAACTTGGAAGATATAAGCAAAAAAAATATGTTGGTCTAGTGGTTATGTTATTTCTTATAATTACAAACAATTCAGGTTCGAATCTTGCTAGGGATTTTTTTTTTTTAAAACTGAAATTTCAAATTAAGTGCTTAGGTGGCTTTAAATTGTGATGACATGTCAAATTAAGTGCTTAGGTGGCTTTAAATTGTGATGACATGTCATTAATAATGATGACATGGCTAAAATTGTGATGATATGGCTAAAATCGTGATGACATGGCACATGGATTTATGACATGACATTATGAGATGATTAGTAGACATTATGATGTGACATGCATCCTCTTATATATAATGTAGATATATGTATGTATGTATGTATATATATGTATGTATATATAATATATATATATATATATATATATATATATATATATATATATATATATATATATATTATAATCTATCTATATAAATATATCTATATATATATATAAATAATTAGTTACGTACCCGCCCCGCGGGCCGGGTTCGTTTCGGGGTTTTTTTTAATTTTAAGTGTGTAACGGTTGGATTTTTAAGACAACGTGATGGGTTTTTTAAAAAGTTTTAGACGGTTTGAGATTTAAAGTTTAAGTGTGTAACAGTTGGATTTTTAACATAACGTGATGGTTATTTTTAAAAAATTTAGACGGTTTGATAGTATCTGTTGTTCTGCTAAAATCGAGATGAACTGTTTACTAAGTGGATAACCCGCTTGAAAGGTGTAGCTGTTGGAATTTTAACACAACATGATGGTATTTTTTTTAAAAATAAACGGTTTGAGAGTATTTGTTGTTTTGTTGAAATCCAGATGAAGTTTTAACTAATGAGATGGGAAATAGGTTAGTTTATGTATTGTACTTACTCGGTTAAACATATCCCTAATTTATTTTGCATGGGAGTACAAATTAACACCATTTTTGAATTTAAGTTTTATATTTAAAAATCAGAATGTAGTAATTTAATAAAAGATAAAAAAAATTAAATTATTAATTATTAATTATTAATTAAAAAGACTATACGTATATACAAGTTGTTTGTATTTACTTTTAACACCTAATTCTCCAACTCAACTTTATCCTCAACAGCTTTTGTCTCAACCTTTTTCTCTTCTTCCATAGTACTATACCGTTTGTCAACATCAGGTTGTCTTTACCAACTTCCATGCTAGGTTCCTGGAGCTTAAATGGTTCTTCGTCACTGTTAACCTTATTTTCATTCTCATTCACTTCCGCCTTTTCAATATTCATTTCTTGAACTTTGTCCGCTTCTTCATCATTTGCTGCCTTATTTTCCTTTTCATCCACTTCCTCCTTTTCCATATCAGCTTCCTTATCTTTAACCGGTTCCTCTTCTGCTTCCATGTTATCTTTCTCATCTACTTCTGGTTCTTGAAGCTCAACCGATTCTACAACATCAGAACTTCCCTGTGTTGCATCACCCGCAACATTTTGAACAGAAGGCTAAACATCACCACCATCTTCCAGATCCTTCACCCTATCTTCACCTTCAGCGACATCTTTATCATCTTCTTCGGACACACCAGCATCATCATTTTCATCATTTGGACTAAACTCTTCCTGCTTCACAGTCATGAGTAGTGACATGTTCCGTGCCAGCATGACACGCTCAATAACACCATAGCTTTTTAAGTGCTCCCTAACAATGTCTTCATCCCAGTGAGGTGGGAGGCTATCAACAAAGACAAACTTAACCTGAGCCAAAACCTATGGATCGGGCTCTCGCAAAGGTTCTGCAAAAGCTACTTTAGCGGTTCTATCAGAATGCCCAAAAATAGCATTATGCTTTTGAAGCCTTTTATAGGCAAGTTGAGCATCTAGGTGACCTGAAAAGTCAATAAATGCAAAACCACGACTCAACCCTTCATGTTGTGGATCATCAATAAGCGTAATCCTTTCAACACCTTCAATGCCATAATCCTTTAGCTTTTGTCTTACCTGATACCATAGTGACCGTTAAAAAGTGCTCAACATGTTAAATTAATAATTTAACTGGAGATCAGAAGGACAAAATTTTCTTACAGCTGCCTTTGTCCACGTATTGTAGATATTGCCCAAAAACAAAGTATCATTGTCCTCACTTGGTGCAGTCCCGCATCACTTTCCATGTATCTGCCAATGATATCTTATTATCATCTACCAGTATTATTCACTTTCATTATTCCATATCACATAATTAATCTCATAATGCAATGCCAAACACCCCCACAAAGCAAAAATGTTTTGTAATTATACATTTATTGGAATAATCAGTTTTCAAAAGCAGGTTCTTAACTAACTCTTCAAATCTGATTAACTTTTACCCTTAATTATCAAAGAACATAATCTTTTTTACCCAAACACTTAAAACTGAAACCGTACGTTTAGTGCAATAGTTCTCATATGCGTTTGAATAACTTATCTTTCATATGAAAAGAAACAAAAGACTTGTATTGGTATTATAAACTCACTAAAATTAAATGAAACTTTGTGTATGCATACCTTTGCAAGCAAGGTCTTGTCTGTTCTAGGCTTTCCATACAATATGACTCCCTTAGGAGGTTTAATTCCAATGTGCTCATACAGTTCACGGTGAGTTAAGCGGAGCTCAATGGCTTCCTTGAGTTGTTTCAGTGCGTGTTGCTGAAAAAGTTTGAGTAGCAGCCCCTCCACATGTCGTTGTAGCATTTAGAAACGGTTTTTGAATATTTTCAAACATATATTCATATATTTGAAGCTTAAGCTGAGTTTTTTTTTGGGGGGGGGTTGCTTCGCGGATGATTTGTTACTAAACAAAAAAGCAAATGAATATATAGTTAAAAGAAGTTCAAAACAAGCAACTTTAAAAGGTTAACTCACCACATCAGTTCGCGTCGCGGAGTAGGTTCACAACATATGATGGGTCAACCTCGTAATCATGCCAAGCCGGGTGATTTATTACTAAACAAAAAAGCAAATGAATATATCGTTAAAAGAAGTTCAAATACAAGCAACTTTAAAAGGTTAACTCACTCACCACATCAATTCCTAAATGATCTTCAACAATGCATCAAGTTCCCTCGCCTTATTACCATTAACTAACGGATGCAGCAAATCATCACGAACAATGTAGAAAGACGATGACGACTGGTCAACCTTGTGTGATTCCTTTACATTGTCACCCAACGACGGATTTGAATCGTTGGAAAACGACACTTATCCAAAATGATGTAGTGTTTTCAAACTTGTTGTAACTTTTATTTATAATTAATAAGAAAAGCATCAGCACACGGCTGCAAACCTTGGGTGTTAGGCGTGTGCCAGCCAGCAACAAACTTTCCAAACAATAGATATGTAACAGCGGGAAGTATAAACAGAATATTGGATGTGGAGAGTACATTGTTTGCTTCTTCAAACCTTTCCTCGTTTTCCTTTTTATGTTTCTTATCCAATTCACTCATGGTGTCTGCCCATTTTATCTTCTCTTGAATAGTGATAAGTAAATTGTCTGATGTACCCAACCATCAGCAATAAAATTGATTACAAGTGAGTTATGATAAGCACAAAGAAAATTTGCAAAAGATAACCATGTCCATATTCGCTTCATCTAAAAAACTACAAAAGAATGTTAAATGTATCCGATTTGTGTAAAAAAGTAAGCTCGTTTACCAGCATCAGGAAGGCCTTCTTTTTGTATAAGAAATGCTCTCCTGTTTTCGTGATCAAACACTCTGACCATATGAGGAGAACCAATGTAGACTCGATCCACCTGCATCATAATAGTCGGTTACATAGCTATCTGTTAATGGGGTGTTTGGGATTGCTTATTAATACCAGAAAAAGGAGTTTAACCTCTGTTTCAACGTGGAAAAGAAGCAGCCTTTTAGCGAGTCCCGACCATCTTGGTAGCATTATGTGCATCACGTTCTTCTTCAGCTTGTCGTTCTACAGATTCAAGCTCCTCCTTAATGACCTGGAAATCGCATAACCAACAATATCATAAATATACCACCCACAAGAATTAGAAAAACACAAAACTCAATGCATCACTTTTTGGCAATAACCAGGTCCTTACTTGCATCATCCTTGTTTCAGTTAGCTTTCTATTCCTCATTATTGACTCCATGTTTGCCTAGTAAAAAGTAAGCCATTTGGTCTTATTAGTTTGAGCTATTATATTATCCTTGGTAAAAAAAACAAACAAAAAAATAGACAGGAGATAGTAATCATCAGCTTACTTTTATGACGACTGACAAATGATTTACCTAAAAATTATGATACCATCATTATATGCATCAAACATACATTTATTATAAGAGGAACCAAAACTTCTCTTTGGTTGCTGCTTTGACTCCCAACCCGATGACTCAGGCCCGATATACTTCACAATGTATTCCCCCTACTTACTCGATATAAAACTCTAAAATGCTAGTGAATGTTTCAGTTTTGGGCTTGAGACATTCCATAGCAGATACATCAATATATGAATCAAAATAGTGCGACTGAAAATAATAATAAACCATGATCGAATCAATATCCAATAGTAATAATACAATCCTGGTAAGCGTCTAATAGTTGTGCGGGAAATACCTTGGGCGGTAGAGTCTGATGCCCTTCATACCGGAATATAAAAATAAATCAGTCTAAAGTATCCAACGCTTATTTGTATATGCAAGTACCTTTCCAGCCACTTTTTGTCCATTTATTTTTCTAGACGGATTCTCCTCAGGAACAATATCCTCCAACATTTTGCTTCTTCTTTGAGATGGTCTTAGAGTGATGAGGTTTTGCGTCGTAGAATTCTGGTAATTTAGTTAACGATAACTTTTAGTATTTGTTTTCTAAAGAAAATGACCCAATGCTAACCACACAACTATAGGTATAAAATGTTATTCAACATTTGTATCGAGCAAACCTCAGAAGGGGTTGCTGAATCTTTGGTTTTGAAGTGCAGGTAGGCGAGTGCGGGATGTGCTGGGGGTTCCTTTGAGTTGTGACGCTAGCAGGTTTCTCTTGCTCTTCAACTCATTAATCTCATTAGTATTGTCCTGACCTCCTCATTGCACCCAAATAACCAGCATATAACGTGTAATCGAACAAACCACCCATCACAATCGGATGAACCAACACCAAATCGCCAATGATCTCCCCTCGAATATCCCAAACTCACCACCACCAGCCAATGCATCCTGTTTTTCAAACAACCAATTTAAATAAAATAAATGCCATACAATACAGGCAGTGTCAAATAATCTAAAGTAGTCTTGAACAATATGTTTAAGCTTGTATATCCTCCTACCCAAAAACGTTATGTAAAATGTTGATAGATATATTCATGTCATATCCGTTTAGCAAGTTTGTTATTATGGTCTTATGGGTAGTTCATAGCCATGTGACCCCTAAAAAAGATAAGGCCTTAGTTGCCCTTTCGTTGTCTATATATATTTCACTTACTAAAATATTACTATAATCCATACCAGTATAGTGAAAAATTAAATAGTATCACAATTCTGAGTCAAAAAATAGCAGTGTAGTTTATAAATGTTGAGTGAAGCACTTATTAAAGTTTCATTACTATGATCACGTCAGAGGCTTTACGGTACCTGTTGGCATTAGTCAATAGACACCATATTACTATTTATTAACAGAAATTGATTGATGATAATAATTAATAATATAATTATAATGTCCTAAAGTTAACAACGAAGAAGGATGCAGTTGGCCATAGAATTGCTATACTATAATACTACATGTTATCTTAATATACAATAGGAAAAATTAATAGAATGATGGATTAATGGATGGTCCTTACCTTGTTCCAGGACAGATACTACAGCCAAAGGCTCTTAAGATTTCATGCCATCTGTTGGCATTAGACACCATGTTAATTGGTTAGTAGAATGATTAGATAACATTATCAAAACTGATTGATCTTCATATAAAACCATCAAAATAGTTGATTAAGTGGGTCCTCGTTATGGACTGGAAATTTTTAATAGGAGTAAAGATACAAGTTTATCAAAAAAAATTATCACATCATGTTATTTTTTTAATAAAAAGACCAATATTCTGATTATAATAGAGAGATGCTTACGGATTCGAACTCGGTCAAGTGAATTGCCCATTTGACTGGATGCAATTAAAAATTTCCACAAACAAACTGAAATCATACAAAAACAAAAAAATATATTAACAAAAGTTCAAGTACTATTAGATCATTCCAAGAATATGCGATAACCAACCTGTATGTTCGAGTCCATGCAGCCTAGGTAAACTTTCCCTTCACTGGACCTTATGCATTGAACATACTTGTTTTTTAAAACATCCTTCACTTTTCTTGATGAATCAAATGCCTGCATAACATAATATATTATATATACTGACCTAGATCATAATATGTGTAAGAAACATTAAGAAGTGTTAATAATCATAATCAAAATCAATGTATATTTCAAATAATAATTAACTCGAAAGCATGTAACAATGTATTAGTATATAATGTGTTATACATTTCACCATTTGACCAATACGCAATCTAAATTTTCTTTAACCATTAACGAACATACTTGCTATGCTTTTAACCAACACTGCAATTTATAGTTATATAATGCATGGGTAGTTACCACTCAATACAACTGAACGCGTACTGGGGAACAAGGATGAGTTTGCACCGATGGGTTAAAATCTTTACATTGCATGAATCAGTTAACAATGAATAGAATTATCTTGCAACTGCAGACATAAAACAGAGCTTTCAATTACCAAAAATATTCAAATAAGCACACAATATTCGCAGATCATAAACCAAGCTGGAATCAAATATATCACATAAACCTCAAAATGTGTTAGCACTTGGGACTATGAGCGTGTATCAAACTACCGATATGAGAAGACTTTAATATGCATATATAGCTGTAACTATTACAGCCCTAACAATGCATATTTGACTTTAAACAGTTGCAACTAAATTCACAAAACTTAAGACATATATTCCGTAATTATGTTTCCCGTTTTTGTTCACCTGGACTTCTCTCCTTTTATATAAATAAATTTTGGTATGCATTGTAAACTTATAAAAAGTGATTGTATCCTAAGGTTGTTGATAACCAAATTTGCAGATACACAAACATAATAACACTTCAAACCATTGCCTAGCATTTGTGTCTTAACAAAATAGAGTGCGTAGTATATGACCATACTTTACCTTAATTAACCCAAACTATGCACATGCTGGTATGAGTTTGCATTACATATCCGCAAACTAAACGTCCATGAAGCTACATAAATGTATAAATGCATTAACATACAATCTATTATAAATGTAACTTTTATTTTAATGATTATGACCACAAACCTCTGAATAAATTGCCGAAGAAGTATTAGGGTTTGTGGTGATTATGGGTATTAGGGTTCATATTTAGAGTTTTGTTAATTAAAAAGTCACGAATTTACAGATTTGGATGAGTATGAGTATATCTTGATATATTTTTTAATGAATCAATATTAATACTACTTATTATTATTGTTTTTTTTATAGTAGAAGACAAATGGTGGCTTGGCTCAGTTGGTTAAACTCGTTGCATATTAACAATAGGTCACAAGTTCAAACCTTGGTATGGACTAATTTTTTTAGGTAATTTCGAATTTTTATGATTTATTGGTGCCATGTCATCATTGAGGTGGCGTCCAGTCACTAATTCATGTTAATCCAGTCATAGTTAGCCCCATATATATGTTATATATATATATATATATATATATATATATATACGTATATATATAAGTATTAAAAATATATAGGACAATTTATTTATTAAATGCTTTAACTTAGGTTAATGTTCAAAAAATCATAACTATTTTTTTATAAGATGAAACACAATTCAATAATGTGCTATGTAATATGTTTTTATTTAATAAAGTTAACGAACGTTTTTTTATTACAAAGCTCGATTAGACTCGCGAGCTTAAACGAGACTAAGATACTTTAAGTATTAAACATATATTAAACGCCAATCCTTTTATAAACAAATATATTAAAGCTTGATTATATGCGAGATTATTAACCCGCTCAAAATAGATATATTGCGCATCGAACTCGAGGCAGGATTTAATTTTTCATTATCAACTCGTATAAATGAGCCGAGCTCGAGTCGAGCCCGAGCATGTATAACATACAACGAGTCAAGCTCGAGCTCTGACAAGCTCGAGCTCTGACTGGCTCGAACTCGACTCGTTTTCACCCTTATATCTTTTTATAATTTAAGTAACATAAATTTTATGTTCAGTTATGTACATATAGTTTTCAAAAGTTCAACGACCCAAACGTTGCTCCATAATGAAAGCTTTTGGTAACGAGCTTTTTGGCACTTAACTTTTTCCATATGAGTGTTTATCTTTTTAATTATTCTTAAGTGCTTATAGGTGAAAAACAAGTAAAAATGTTTAACGTAGCCAATAGCCATGATGTTATTATACCTTTTATAAACAGAGATGCAACTATGTTACCGAACGTCAGGGACGGAACCAGGAAAAGATTGGACCATGTGCATTTACGAAAAATTATACAAAACGAGAAACACAAATTTTTGGGACCAGATGCACTTGAGAAAAATTGAGGTTTTTAACAAGAATTAACACTACGTCGAAAAATTGAGCACAATAATTTAGGCACAAAAGTTAGCCATCGCCATAATCATGGCCACATTGTTACCCACAAATTACAAGCGACAAATCACCCACGAGCACAAAGGATGAGTCTAATAAATGGGTAATGTGAATTTAGCCATGTAAATTACACTCGAGATGTTAAACGGGAAACCGGGTATGTGAAAAGCTACAAGTATAAAAGTTACCCATAAACCACCCACAAATATTACCAACGAATATAAAATATGTGTGTAGTCTGTGGACAAAAATAAATTACCCACAAAAATAACCATGACTTTACCCGTGATAGTTAAGTTGTGTGTAATATGTGGGAAATATTTTGGCCGAAATCATTTAGCCACCAACTACACACGATAAATTATTTAATGGGTAAATTTATGGGTAAAACTATGGAAAAATTAAGGGAAAGTTCTTCTAAACTTTGGATTCACTAATTGTAGGTAACTAATGGGTAATATGGGGGAAAATACCTACGTATCAATGTCGGTGGGTAATTTTTGTGGGTAAAGCCATGTTTTCTTGTAGTGTATATGCCACATTAGAGATATTGAATGACCTTTTTATATGGTTAAACAGGGATCTACCGCAAGTTGTTGTTAGAGTGCGAAGACTGCTCATCTCAGATGTTGGATTTCAATTCACTGCACATCTAACACAAACTTGCCTACATGCATGGCTTATAAAATCAAGATATGAGGCGGTCCTTTTTTGCTAACTGGTTTGTTTTGTTTATCAGCGTGTTAAGTATGAGATTGTAAAAATGTGTTCATTGTTGTAAATTCGTATACATTTGGTCAGATGTGGCTAATTTTAAAATTAGACAAAAGGATCAACTATGTTTCTTATAGTGTTTGGAGTTTATTTGGTTGTTCATTCAATGAACTTTTTTGTGGTGTTAGTTACCTAAATATGGTTTCAGACCTTTTTTTTATGTTTGCACTTCCCGTCTCAAGCTGAAGGAACATGAGCTCCTAATGGCACATAAAGTTAGTACTACTAAAACTTTAGTACACAAAAAGTTTTGCAAAAATCATCCCTTTAGGGATGATTTTTGCTGAACGTTTCACCACTTAGGGATGATTAGTGCCAATAGCATCAGCTAGGGATGATTAGTACCACAAACTACAAACTACAGGGATGATTTTTGCAGTTTACTCTAGACCTTATGTGTTTTTACAATTTCATCTTAGAAGCTGTTTCTCCATCTTTAAGAGTTAAAGTATAATTTATCAAACTAACAAAAAGAGGGAAAGCCGGGTTACATTTAATTTGTTTACATTATACATCCTATGTCACGCTCCAACGAGATTAAATATTGATGTTGTTGTCATCTATTTACATTTTCAACTTTTCAGGTGTGTACATTTATATACTTTTCAGTTTTACAGAAACAAGTTGAGCTCCTAATGCTAACTTTCATCAATGATGTACATAATATTACAAAAACGATAATCTTTCGAGTCAAAGAGTGCTGATTACTTTGCCAAGATCAATGTTGACTCACTTATATGTAGGGGAGTAAAAAAAGTCGACCCGAACCCGACCCGACCCTATTCGGGTCGGGTCACTCGGGTCAAAAATCTTATTCAGGTCAACCCGAATGACCCGAGTTCTAAATAGGGTCGGGTTTCGGGTTGAAATGGTTTGGCTAACTCGGGTTCGGGTCAACCCGATTGACCTGAATATATTTTTTTTAATTTTTTTCAATATAAATTAATAGATTTTCTATTTAAAAAAGTAAAAAAAAGTTTTTTTTTTGTCATTTTACTCAAATTCGGGTTGACCCGAACCCGAATTGACCCGACACGACTGACCCGACCCGATTGACCCGAACCCGAGTAACACGAGTTTTAAACAAGGTCGGGTTCGGGTATGGTTTTTTTGAGCTTTGACCCGAATTGACCCGACCCCGACCCGATTCACACCCCTACTTATATGGATAAAAAGTAGAATTAATTTTGTACACTCATGCTTTTAATTGACACATTTAATTTTACGCATTACATAGTTGTACGTTATAGAGCGGTCAAATCACCTAAAAAAATACTACCTACCGTCTCAAAATTATTGTCCACCGAGAAAAAAAAAAATCTATCATTATGGATTTCAATTTCAAACTATATGCAGAATAGCAATTCTATCCTTAATCAATTAAACTGGAACTGGCCGACCAAGATCGAATCAAACCGAGAATCGATTTGGTCTAAAACGCGAGATCGTGGACCGGATCGAAAATCTAATACTAGAGAAATGACGGACTAAGGACCGGACCTAAACATGATATAAAAATAAAAAAATCAAAGCATTTCTTCACATCTTCAAACCCAAACAAATCTGAAATCCCAAATTTTAATAATCACAACACTGAAACCCTAACATATCAGTCTGATCTCACATTCGGATCTCAAATCGTATAAACCTTAGTCGTGATCTGTAACAATGGTGAGCTAACTAATTTATTATTATATGCATTTTGTTAAATTATTATTATTATGCCTATGAATTGTTAGATCTAGATATAATAAATGTATAAATTGTACCACCATTGATTCAGCTACACTGTTGATGTTGAATGTATAAATTGTATGATCTGTTTGGATATGATTTATTAACTCTGTTTGTTTTCTTTTTTGATTTGTTACAGCCTCTCAGACTTGAGATCAAGGTACTTTTTGTTACGCGGTTTTCGTTCTTATTTAGTTTAGTTTATTAGGTAATTTTAATTAATTAATTATGTGTCTGTGTAGAGGAAACTTGCGCAACGATCTGAAAGAGTTAAGTCAGTTGATCTGCATCCCACTGAGCCATGGTACAAATACATTCGTTATCGTAATCATCGAGTAAATTATAATAAAAAAGTTTGCTAATGGATTACGATTATGTGTGTATTTTTATTATAGGATCCTTACTAGTTTGTATTCCGGAACCGTTTGCATCTGGGATTACCAGTCTCAGGTATGTATGAATCAAATTATTACTAAATTTGTAAAATGAATATTCATCCTCGTGGTGCTTATAATAGGATATCACGACTGTCATCTTATCACATGATTACATAAGTTAACAGTCCCAATCGCAATGCGTTAGTTGTCACATTGCCTTATATCATTAAAACCTGATAAAAGGTAGTCGTCAGAAGCTTAGTCTAGTTACGACTTCTATAGTGCTTTCATTGTATTCGGTCAAGTGTTCTTTTGAGGATGTTTTCATGCTTTTGAAAATGATCGAACCTGACCGAGAAAACAAACCAAGTAGACCTTCCGGGCTTGCCATTCATTTACCTTTTTCTGGTCTCGGTCCGATCCGAGCTGGTCTGGTCGGGTGACACGAGACAACTTGCTTGTTTTCAAAACCGTCTGAACCAAACAAGGACCATTTGGTCCAGTCTAGTCGGTCCAAATCGGCTCTGTCCGGTTTTGGGCCCATCACACTGGTAGGGCTGAGCAAAACAAACCGAGCCGAACCAATTCTGGTCGGTTCGGTTTTCGGTTTTGTATATTTCCAGTTTTAGGTTTTGGTTTCGGGCTCGGCTCAGGCCAAAACCGAGAAAAGCACACCTAAACCGTCTAAACCGAACCGAACAAACCGACACAAAACCAAAACCGAGCGAGTCACTTGACTCACTGCGGTTCGGTTCTTGGTTCATGTCTTCCACAAAATCGGTTTTCGGTTCGGTTTTGGTCAGTTCGGGTGGGTTTTCACCCGATGCTCAGCCCTACACACTGGTCTCCGG
>BQNB010000991.1:0-96951 GCA_026074375.1 Tanacetum coccineum
TAGGAAAAAGACACAAGAAAGAGATAGGAACTCAAAAACTAGTATGATGCCTTGTGCTAGATTTCAAAGCATTGCTAATGCTAGTAAACTAAAACCTAGCAGAAATAATTAATCAACTAGGAGTTTTCCTAAATCTAAAAGTAGTTGCGTAACGATAACTGTTGTGCTCAAAGCAGATCACTCTAGGAATAGTAGTTCTTTGTTAAATCCAAGAATCTGGACTCAACTAGGGTATGAATAACATTGATTGATTAAGCACAGCGGAATATGAAATAAGAACACAATCAACATTACTAATAAGGTTTTCTTTATTCAAACATGATAAAGAAACTATTACTACTACTAACTACTACACGCTATATGCGTTTCTAGACTCTCATTGGAGAAGTCTACTATGTATGGATACATCTAACCTAGACGCCTACCCTCTTTATATAATAGAGGGAGTAGGGTTTACAAGACAAGATAAGATCAAAATCAAATTAGGAAACTATAAATCATTATTAAATACTATTTGACCAGTCTTCTATCATTAATGTTGATCTTCCAATCTTTGACCAGTCTTCAATTAGCATTAATGTTGATCTTCCAATCTTTTAGCTGAGCATTAAATACTGTTTGACTAATCTTCAATCAGCATTAATGTTATTCCAGCTTTGTCTTGTAGGTCCTCCATCTTTAATATGTTTTGTCATAATCAACTTAAATTATAATTCCCAACATATGCTAACGGTTGGAGTTACACATATGATATTTGTACTTGTTAATAAGATCAATGTCTAATAGAGACAATTTCAAGTCATGGGTGACATGACTATAGCTGAAAATTTTATTTTTGATGATAATTATTTATAGTTGAATTTTTAGAAAATGTTGATATGATGTATATGTATGTCAAAAATTTCATATTGATCAGATTATAGATTTTTTGAGATTATAATTATATGAAATCAGAAAGGAACGGCACGCACATTGACGTGCAAGGACAATTAGAATATATGCCTAATCGTTAGGTCATAAGTTCGCATCTATCTAAAGTTGGAAATTTAGAGTAAATTTTTAATTTCAATTAAAAGATTAATTGAAGCAATAATTTGAAAGTTAGTATATGAATGGTTCAATTAACATTTCATAATTATTCTAGTTTTACCAACATTTTAATTTAAAAAACTAGTACATACATTTATGTACTCTTTATAAACTTGGCACGTATGAATATAACTAAAAGGGGTAAACTTGTTACATGGTATAATTAGTACATGCAAAATATGAGGATAGAATACTTTTATATTCGTAAAGATCCGCAAATTAATTGAATGTAAGACAAAAGGGCAAGATCAATTATAAAGCGCCTATAATTAATGACATTCATTAAGTTTATATCGTTTAGTCATTGGCATATGGATATTGGGTCTATATAACATTAATTGCATATGAATAATATATAGAGATATGAGTTATCCATTATCAACTTTATGTGTTCTGTATTTTCATGTTCAAATCCCTAAATAATGTTGTTTAAGTGCATAATATTTAAAAAGCGTAAACCTAGATTTATTCTAGAGTTCGTAGTCGAGCTTGTTTATGTTGTTGAAATGATATAAGCAGAGACTATTTATAGAGAAGGATTTTGTTGAAATCTGATCTATAAAGTATTCATAGTTGGATGAATATTGGTGAGTACTTGCAAGGAATTGTCACACCATGGACACTAGTCGAACTTTAAAGTTCCTACGTGGTTAAGTCTTTTATCCTTAAACTTAAGATGCATAGTACTACATCAATGTGTTTGAAGTTTTGCTTTAATTTGATCAAATAAGCTACCATACAAGGTAGTCATAAAGGTTTATTTTAGGTGAAATGATGAATACATTACGAGGTAGATGCAGTCTAAAGAATTTGTTCCCCTTGTGAAGAGTTAATACTTTAGTGGCCACTCGATGAAAGTGATTTGATGTGTGTATAGTCATACACAATATGAGATTCTAACTTTGTGACATATCATTTTTGTGATCACATCAATCTAGAACGAGAAACTAAATGTTGACACAATGAAGATTATCCATGTCCTTGTCAACATGTATTGAACAAAGGGATAACCGGCTTGCAACCATAAGATCATTAGCTAGTAATGATAAGTTTATTTTCACAATGGAAACAAATGCTCATGAGTGGTAGCACAGCGGTAGCGTTGTTGCTAGATGATTTGCTATTGCTTATATACGTCTCGAGAGTGTTGTCGCCATGCACAAGTGGGAGTTTATTGGTATTGTGTGTGCATGACGAAATATACAGTCTTATATTAGTTACTATTTGTGAGACCTAAGGGTCACACACGTATAACGCGAGAGAATGAAGTACATATATAT
The DNA here is from genome assembly GCA_026074375.1 of Tanacetum coccineum. NCBI lineage: Eukaryota > Viridiplantae > Streptophyta > Magnoliopsida > Asterales > Asteraceae > Tanacetum > Tanacetum coccineum. The sequence continues at coordinate 2,370 of BQNB010000991.1, forward strand.
TTATACATGGTATATTTATATATATGTATATTGAACTATTAATAAAGTACATAAAATGGATAGTTTACTTATTAGGCTTAATTTATAAACATAAGTAATGGACCATTAAATCAATTGGGTTGGACAAAAGCCTGGTCTGGGCCCTTTTAAAGGTGGGTCAGCCGAACCCTATTAAGGGGGGATTCGGTTTGACTTGTTTGATTTAGGGAAAAGATATTTATCTTATTTGACAAGATAAATATATTTTAAAATATGGTAAAAGATAAATACTAAAACGATTTAATTTCCTTATATGATTAGGATTTCTAATATTATAAATATAATTAAAGGGTTTAATTTTATTTAGATCTCTACATAATTATCGAAACCATAAAACTCTCCTCCCCTCTCCCTTTGTTCAATCCGACCGTCAGCCACCACAGGAAAGGGACGTAAACATTGTGTTTTTGTATTGAGTATTTTATTGCCATGTACTTTATCGTGAGACGAGGATAGTTCATAAGACTAGTCTTTTGTAACATTAGTGTGGATACTGGATTTGGCATGGTTTACTTTGATCAGTGTTTTAGTTTCTCACGTGTTCTTGGACATTGGGTCATTAGCTTTAAGAGCAAGTTTTGTTCGATTGTGTCCTGTTAGTTGCGTAAGGATCGGAACCTGGCTCTTGCAAGATTCATCTGTTCGTGTTGCATAAGGTATGTAATTTACATTATTGCATGATTGATTTATAGCTAGTGTATTTAGATCTCATGGGAATTAAACTAACGTGTAAAAGTAATTTGTTATTCTTCCGTTGCACATTTTTATAATTTGATAAGTACTGCTACATATTTAAGGGTTATATTATTTTCGAAAATGACTGCCAGTTACACAACGTTATCCTTCGCGTACATCATAGCAACAAATATGATTTTTAATTTGAATACTTACTTGTTTGTTTTAAAAGTAGCATCAATAGAAACAACATCACGGAACTCTCTGTAGTTGTACTATAAAAACTTCATCAGCCCAAAAAATTGCAGCAAGCTCATCATTTTCAGCCAAATAATTAAAAGAAAAGTCTGGCACATACTTCTTTCTATTTTCCAGCGTAGTTATAAGCATTTGCGCATCACTGTCACCTATATAGTAATTAACATTTCTAAAAAATTTCTTGAAATTAACTGTAGTACTATGAACAAACAAATACGACCCCTTGATACAGGTTAAAAGGTGATTAGCTCTTGATGCGCCTATATTTACGATAGCAACTTTCACAACAAACACTTGTTCAACATAGGCTAATTGTCTCTTGCTCTTTCACAAATGCTTGTACTCTTCATGTTCAAGCTCATGACTATGTACAATATCAAAAACAGTTAATTTGTACTTTGTAGTACGAGGAATGAAATCAAACATAACAAGTGCTTTGCAACATGTGATATAGAGGTTTGAACTTCTCGTTCGTTTGTCGTTATTCTCTAAATTGCATATGTCTACATGCATTTCTTTAGGACAACCTTCCTGTTAGCCTCAATATATTGAGTCAAACAAAGAATCGAGGTCTTTACTTAATAAACATTGTAATAGGTTAGAAAAGGTAGCGGGCTCATTTAATGTAATCTAATATTGCACATGTATCAGGCTAAAGCCTAAAGTAATCCCGAGCCCGACCCAAGTCAAAACCCACGGCCCATGAAAGCCTTATAGAGGCCGGCCTAGCTTTGGGTATAAATACCCTTTCTCCACAATGGAGAAGGGTTGCTTGTTCATTTGTAAGTGTACACATTTGTTTCAATCCACCACTCTTTATTTTCTCTCTACTTTCTCTCTCTAGTTTCTCTCTCTAAAATTCTTCCATTTTTCCTTCTTTAATTCTTATGTGAAAATGATATCATAGCTCCTAACAATTAGTATCAAGAGCCACAGACTGATATCGTGAGTTTGTGTTTGAAGCTAGCGAAATATGTTTGCATGAGAAATATGTAAGCGAAATATGTATGCAAGTGAAATATGTATGCAAGCGAAATATGTCTGCAAGTGAAATATGTATGCAAGCGAAATATGACAAGTTGAGTTCAAGCAAAATATGTCATTTCTAGGAAACAAAACTCTGCTCAATTTTTCTTAGGTCAAGCGAAATATGTCAAGCGAAATATGCAAGCGAAATATGTATGCAAGATAAACACTACATTGACATATTATAAGAGAAACGTTACATGGACATATTCCAAGTGAAACATTACATTGACATATTCCAAGTGAAACATTACATTGACATATTCCAAGTGAAACATTACATTGACATATTCCAAGTGAAACATTACATTTATTAGAAAAAGATTTTATTTTCTACGGTTTGTCTTACTTTGTAAAATCCCGTGAAATTCTTGGATTTCTCGGTTTTAGTGAAGATTTGTAAAATCCCATGAAATAAAAATCTTAATCACCTTCAACAACCACTCTTAAACACAATCCTCCTTTATCACTGTTCGATCAATCTTTAATCATTTTCACTTCATAATTCACATTGCAATGGAAACGAAAGATACTTTATCTTCGTGTTCGAATCCAAAAGAACAACAAACGCAACAAATACAAGACAAAGAAAAAAAGAGTTGCATGGTATCTTTTCGACTACTTCATTCACACCTCAAGCTTATTTCAAACAACGACTTAAAAAGAAATCGAACCGAGGATGGATTCAAATGGGCATTTGCGACACTCTTTTGTCAAGATGTTGAGATTTTCAAATGCACAATGTTCCTAAACGTGGATCAACTAGAAAAGTAACTTGACAAAGAAGAATTTCAAGAGATTGGATCCATGGCTGCTTTTAAAGTACTCGAGATACAGTTTCAGAAGTTCATCAAGCCACAAATTTTGTTGAATAATGAAGATGGTATAATGGCACGCAAGTACTTTCTCTAATAAACTAAACTCGAGGTTCGACAATTCTGTGATACACTGATCCAACACATGGAATCTGTTAAAAAGTCAATTGATGAAAGAGCACTGCATAAAAGAGAGTATGACACCAGGGTGAATGAAAGACAAATGCAGACAACAAAGGGAAAGGTTGATACGAGTACAGCATTGGATGCTAGTTTGGGTGACACAGAAAGCATTTGGACAGAATCAAAAGAGCAGGCTACAAGCAGCAGATCAAGGAATGATGCACATGCTGATAATGCAGATATCAAACCTATATATGATGAAGAGCCAATGGCTGAGGTACAAACGACTGCTGAAATCAATGTCTTTGCTACAAGACAACAGCATACTAAGCAACATGAATTCAATAATGAAGGAGAGGTTGACCAGAATGTTGAATAATGTCATGACACACGTCCTTTACCTGCTAAATTAACTGATAACCAGACAATAGAACTCTCAAATCAATCTCTCAAGTCTGAAAATATTTGTCTTAAAATGACTGTTGCCTAATTTCAAAAAGATTTTTTAAGAATGGATGCACATTGTGTTAATCTTGAACTTAAATATCAAAATCAAGCTTTAAAAGAAGGGCACCATGGTCAATTTTTGAAAGTAAAAGGTAATAAAGCCAAGGTTGAACATGACATAGATGTAATTGAAACAATAAACATCAAATTGGAACATAAAGTGGCTAAATTAATTAAGAAAAATGAGACTTTGAAAAAGCATTACAAAGAACTGTATGATTCTATCAAGACAACGAGAGCTAAGACTATAGAACAAACAACTTCTTTGATTGCTCAAAATGTTGAGTTCAAAGCTCAATTTCAGGAAACGGGGTTTACAATTGAAGCATTAAAAAATGAGTTAAGAAAATTAAAAGGAAATAGTGTGAATACTAAGTTTGCAAAATCATCAAGCTTGGGGAAACCGATTTTACATCCACTCAGAAACCAATATGTTGTTAGACAACCGACTGCGTTTAAATCTGAACGACCTAAATCTTTAAAACCACGGTTTGCCTCCCAAGTTGATGTGAACAACGATTTGCCAAAACCAGTCACTACACATTATTTGCCTAGGGAAAGAGAATATGCCTTTGCAAAAACTCATCACGTGATTACATCTAGCGAATCTAGGAGTAGTTCAAAGAACATGCCAAGATTTAGTTCAAATGACATAGTTCATAATCACTATGTAGAGGAAGCTAAGTAAAAGACACAAGAACGAGGTAGGAATTCAAGACCTAGTGTGATGCCATCTGCTAGATCACAAAGCACAACTAATGGTAGCAAACAAAAACCTAGGATCAATAACCAAAACTCTAGGAATTGGCCTGCATCTAAGAGTAGTTGCGTAACGACAAAGACTGTGCCCATAACAGAACACTCTAGGAATTCTAGATCTTTCTTGGACTTCAAACATTTTGTCTGTTCGACATGTCAAAAATGTGTCTTTAATGCAAATCATGATACTTGTGTAACGAAATTTCTGAATGAGGTCAACTTGCGTGCTAAGGTTCCATCTAATAAGATAACAAACAGAAACAAACCCGTAGAGCAAATAAGTATTGCAAAGAAACCAGAAAGACAGATACCAACAGGACATAGGTTTTTAATCAAAACGACTTACATTGTGCATGAGAAAACAATGAATCCTAGATCTTGTCTTAGGTGGAAATAGACGGGTAGATTTTTAGGTGGGTTCCTACTAGAAAGATATTCACCTCTAGCATAACCAAGGTTGACAGTTTACCCACAAATGGTTCAAATAAAGATATCACTAACCAATATGAATGCAAACAAACTCTTGATGTCAGTGCATGTACTCTTAACTTAATTGCAGGTACATCTTTTAATCCTAAAATAGAAGGACTCAGAGTTTGGTTGCTGAAAAGACTGATATCTCAGAAACCAGGGCTTTAAGGAATTCTAATCTGATAAACAAGCAATGACTTCTGATCATAACAGTTTAGAACTCCCAACTCAAGACCACGACAATGAATAGTCAAGTTTTAAGCTGGTTCCAAAAGTTGTTCCTCCACAGACAAGACAGCTATATCACAACAAGAGTTGGAATTGTTATTCAGTCCTATGTACAAAGAATACTTCAATGCATGAAATTGAAGTGTGTCAAAGTCTTCCGCTCTCTCTCTCTCTGATAATTCTAAACAATAAGACACACATAACTGATCACTCCAACTAAAACTATCACTGCTGAGGACAACATGTAAATATTTTTATAAAACTAAATACAAAAATATAAAATTTCAAAAAGAAAATACAAAATCAGAAAAATCAAAAAATTTCAAAAAGAATCTTCTCGACATGTCTCTTGGAATCAATAACATTTACGTACCTAGAAATGTCGATTGATATTGACACGGGTGTATAAATGAAGTTCGAGCAAGAGTTCAAATGCTTTCAAAACATGTCATTTCTAATTTTTCTTAATGTCTTATGTGCAAATCAGTACATAACCCGAACTTCAAATAAAGGAAAATCTATCTATAAAGATAACTTATCCTAACAACGAGAAAATCAACTTTTCTCGGTTTCTTACAAGACATTCAAAGTTTTGAGCTCAAGAAAAAGGATTGTGTACGCATAAGTACACTTACCCTTAGAGTTAGAAGAGAAGTCTTCTAACATGTGTTTTTCAAATAGAGGAACACAATTTTTCAAGAATTTCTCAATGACAATTCAAACTCTTTCAAAATTGTGTGTTCAACACTCCATCCCTCACAAATCTTTAAAAGACGACAATATTACAATTGGTTCTATATTTGAGGGGGAGTTTTCGAAAAATAAAGTTTTAATGATTTTGGATACATCATCTCATGACAATTCTTATGTATTCAAAACATTATAAAAAGTCTTAATAACAACTAAGTAATATTAATGACCACTCAATAGTATGATTGTTATTAGATTATCAAGTGTTTGAGCACAGATTTTTAAGAATTCTTCAATGACATTTCATAATTTTTAAAATTGTGTGCTCAACACTACCTCACCCTCAATTTTATATTTATTTTACAACTTGGTATTTTTTTTTGTCAAACATATGTAAAATTAAGGGGAATCAAGAAGTAAAGTTCCACATAATTCATGCTATAACAGTTCTCCCCCCACATAATTTTCAAGACAAATTTTAATCACCTGGTATTTTAAAACTAAGTGACTTAGTGTTTAAAATAAGGGGAAAATGTAATTAAAATGTGATTTAGAAAATAATAAGTGATCTATACGACTTAAAGTGCTTTATACTCTTCGGAAGAGGTTTTATGGTTACGATCTTATACCCAACAACATCTAAATTCATGACTATTCTGAAGTCATGAGGTGGTTAGGTTAGGTATTAGTCCTATGATCCAACCATAACTGGAGGGATCTACCCAAAGACAATCCATAGTTAGAAATAGCGGTCTTTAGGTATGATGTGGAAAAGAATGAGAAATGGGAATAATGTCGACTAAGACATGAGTTAACACTGGAACAATCACAATAAGATGTTAGTAATGACGTCTTGGTAAGCATTGAAGGTGTTGAAGAATGAAAAAGAAATGTATGGATAAAGGTTGAAAACAAAGAAGCCCTCCACATACTTTAGGCAGAAATCGGGTCAATACATATGCTATCGATTTTCACAAAGATAAATTATGGTATTAAAGACAAGACATCATGGACCCAGTCATGCACTGCACAACCCTTCCCAGCCATTCAAGTTTCTCTTAACATATATTTGTCTCATTTGTCACGGAGATACACACGACTTCTATTGACTTTCTCACTCCGAGTTAGTTGATATTGAATAGGTGGCAGTCAGCTCCAGCCTCTGATTACTAAAACCAAAACTCACTAATCGAGTCTAGAGCCAAGAGATCAATAACATAAATTTCATTATGACACATTTCATGATAAACACTTGTTGAACACCATTAAGTTCACAAGCTGTTAACAAGAGTCCTACGCATTAGCCTTGTGATTCTCCCAGAACATTCAGAGGGATGCTCTTTAGCATTCCACAGTGACGAATGAAAATCCTTCTAGAGTCAACCTCAAACAGCTCTGCGGTAGGTGATTTGCGAGATTCTATATGAATCAAGCTTGTGTCAACTGGATATCGATTTGGTCTAGTAAATGAATTGACGACTCAATCGGAAAGATAGTAACTATCTGATTTACTCTTACCGTGTTGTCTGCTTTGAGACATTCCGGTAATGAGAACAAGCAAGTACGGTGAATCTAATGCATCTGCGTTAGAGGATCTAACACTTTGAGTTGGAAACCCTGTCAAGGAGATTCTTCATAAATTGAATCTACCTTATCAGAGGTATAATATTTATACTGTAAAACGGTCCTCACGGAACCAAAGGTTAATGTAACCGAACTATGACGAATGACAAAGCCATATTCGTCCATATCTGTTTATCACTAACTTTAAAATGCAGGTACTGACAACGGTGTTACAACCTCATTCTAGCAGAGTCGGATTCATTACCACATGCTCATACTCAAGCTGTAAAGACATACTATTGGCATCAAGATTCAAGAATCAAGAATCAAGAAAGCTAAAGTTCATGCAAGACAAAGTCTTCTGCAAACTCTGATATTCAAGATCTTCCTTATAGATATCAAGAACTTCAAGACAAACATGTCAAGGGAGATTGTTAGCAAACTTTCAAGATGATGCAAAGTATGAGCATGTTGGTCAAGACACAAGATCGCATGGAAAAGACGATAAAGACAAACAAGGAAAAGATTTAAAGATCTCGGAACTAAAGACAATGACAAAAGCTCAAAATCAAAGATCGCAAAGCATGAGGGAACAAGCCTACAACAAGATAAAGACAAAGACTCAAGAACTCAAAGATAAAGCAATCTCAACAAAGTCCAAGGAAGCAAGATTCAAGATCTCACCCCAGAGAATTCGAAGACCACACATTAGGGGAGATTGTTAGCCTCAAATATGTATGTGTACATGGAAGCTCAGAATCTGCAGCAAGATACCTCCATAAGGAAACCTTGCTTCGGGGGAGATTGTTAGCCTCAATATATTGAGTCGAACAAGGAATCGAGGTCTTTACTTAGTAAACGTTGTAATAGGTTAGAAGGGGTAACGGGCTCATTTAATGTAACATGTATCGGGCTAAAGCCCAAAGTAATTCTGAGCCCGACCCAAGTCAAAACCCACGGCCCATGAAAGCCTTATAGAGGCCGGTCTAGCTTAGGGTATAAATACCTCTTCTCCACAATAAAGAAGGGTTGTTTGTTCATTTGTAAGTGTACACATTTGTTTCAATCCACCACTCTTTCTTTTCTCTCTACTTTCTCTCTCTAGTTTCTCTCTCTACAATTCTTCTATTTTTTCCTTCTTTGATTCTTAAGTGAAAATGATATCTTAGATACATAACACATCCCTATTACATACTAGATACTTTTGTTTCACAATCTCATTCCTCAATATTTCCTAACATAATTTCCTAACTACAAACCCCTCATTTTGCAGCATATTTCTTATAGACCAATATGCACTTATCTAGTGAATCATAACTTTCACTAGTAAACCTCTACATGAACTTTTGGAATAAAATAAACCGTTTCACTCGGAGTATCAAAATTAGAATAAATAATAAATGATTAAAGAGTTTTCAAAGCTTTAGAATCTGAAAAATAAATGCACAAATAAATACAATGATTAACTAAAAATGCAATAACACACAAGTGCGTAATCATAGTTAAAAATCACAAGTGATATTTTCAACAAATAAGCTAATTTAAAAACTTCTCAATTCAACTTAACTGTGATTAAGCTAATTTAAAATTGCTTAATTTAAAAATCAAATGCGATATATTTAAATTTGCTTAATTTAAAAATCAAATGCGATATATTTAACGAATCAACTTAACTAAAAACAACTTAATCTTAATGATAAATTTCAGATGAACTTAAAACTGCTTAATTCTTTAGCTACTTCATAGTATAATAACAAAAAAATAAAAATTCAAAAACAGAAAGAAAATATTAGCTTACTATCAGCAGTTTGCGTTTTATCATTGTGCTCGTACGCTATAATCTCTTCAGTATACTGAGCTGTAATGACAGGATTTGACGAAACAGAATTTTCCGCAATTCTTTGAACCGAATTCTTAACACCTTACTACCTTCGTCCCACATTAAATGTCTAGTTTGACTTTTTCAAGTATTTTTCTTCATCTTTGACCTTAATTATTTCTTTTTATGTTATATGTTACTTGATGCAAAATATATGAATTGATAGAGTTTTGAATGTATTATTCATTGGTATTATTTTTCATTGAGTATTATATAACACAAACACAAATATTTACGGTCAAAGTTGATTAAAAAAGACCTCAAAAAGTCAAACTCGACTCTTAATATGGGACGGAGGGAGTATTATTTAGCAAAAAATGAATCAATTAGCTTATAATTTAACAGAATAACTTCAGTTCATGATAATTAATAAGCTTATTGAGATCATTCGCCTCGATTAACGGATCAAAAACGGATCTGATGAAAATACGTGATGATGATCAACGTAATGATAACGTATAGGATGATCTGAGATGATGTAGATAATCAATTAATGAATTAAAGAGCAAAATTAGAGTTATGTGATGTGAGAATTAGAAGAAAGAAGTTACGTGATGTGATGAGAGAAAACTAGGAAGAAGAAGACACACACTTCGTGTGTGTGAAAAAAATGAATTTGTTAAAGGGCGGGTTTTAAAATATAGCTTATATATGAACAAAAATGTCCTCAGCCATTAGATCAAATAAGGATGAACAGGGGAGGAGCTAGAAAGTTTTACTCGATGGGGCACACTTTGATAATTTTTAGAACCTACACTACAAATTGGTTCTTGGATGGGGCAAATTACAAAAAAGCCATAAATTTTTAAAATTTTACACTATAATTTTTTTCGTTAGGGGGGCACATGCCCCTTGTGCCCCTTTCCTGTCTCCGCCTCTAAGGATGAAGGGTGAAGATTGATTCAAGTTTGGTATGTAAATTATTTTAAATTCGTAGTTAAAAGTTAAAAACTAACGTGAGAGGGTGCATAACATTTATACGATCTTTTTGTCTTTTAAAAGTGGGTATTTGTTGCATACTTTAATGGTAATAGTGTGATAAAGCAAGTGGATTTTTAAAATTTTTTTTTAGCTTAAAGCAAGTGGATTTGGAATAGAATTTTCAAATGAAAAGCCGTTTAATCTTTATCTCTCTTTATAATCTTTTTTTATGCTTTACATTGAAATAAATTTGTACGCAACCTAGCTATGTGTTTGTCAAAACGACCCCACCAACGAGACACCTTCACAAAGAAGATTATAGCTCTGGACCCATGTGTGCATAAAAAAGGTTAACTTTTTTTCTTTCTATAGTTTCTTCACTTCTTGGTTGCTCTAAATAAGGTCTTGTTTTCTTTTACCCCTTTTTTTGGGTGAAAAGCACACACAAATATGTGTTTAAAGTGTACACAAAACCACCAAATGCTTTTGATTTACTTTCATTCACTTTTTGCTTTCATATTTCCAACTCTCTCTCTCTCAAATGCTATATATGCTCACAAACTTCCTTCATCTAACCAAATATAACTTTCTTTCTTTTTGTAACAACATTCATGAGAGTTCTATAGTCATTCGGCATATTCATAAAGACTCTTATATCTCTTTCTTTTAGTTGCTTGTTCATTGTTGTATTAGTTAGCACTCTCTCTGTATTCATTATGGCGGATGTGCATAATGGTCACGACTCGACTGGCATCAAGTTATTTGGCAAGGTAATTAACGTAAAACCTATGAGAGAACCGAAAGAAGAGCCCTTAAACAAATCAAAAGTCAACGATGAGGATGATCAAACCCTAGCGAATAAGAGGCCAGACAAGATTATACCATGCCCTAGGTGCAAAAGCATGGATACAAAATTTTGCTACTTCAACAACTACAATGTTAATCAACCAAGACACTTTTGTAAAGGGTGTCAAAGGTATTGGACAGCTGGTGGCGCCCTTCGTAACGTGCCAATAGGGGCTGGTCGTCGTAAGGCTAAGCCACCATGTGGTCATGGCTTACTAGGTGATAGTTTCACGGATGTCTCATTTTTGGGTGATACTACATCAAGCAATGGTATCCATTTTGATGGGATAATGGAGTGGCACATGGCGGAACAAGACAGTTTTCGACATCTTTTTCAGGCAAAGAGGCAGAAGATCGAACTCGATCCATCGGTGACTTTTATTGAAAATTGAATGTATATATGTACTATTAGAAAAGTAATTAATCTGTCTGGATTTCTAGGACCACTGTTTATGAGTTAAGGGATATTAATGTAGTAATTAATGCTTAATAAATGATTAGTGTGAATGAGTATACTTTCTATCGATGGATACAAAACAAAGTCTTTTTGTACTTTACTTATATAGAAAGTCTATATCTAATCCAGCTGGTTGGCCTAATTTGTCGCAGATTACAAGAAAACGATAAGCATAGACCGTGAAGCACATTTTTCTTAGATATAATAATCATGCAAATTGCAGGGTACTGGACAAACACGTTTTTATGAAATGGTGATACGTCATGATCTTCAAAATAAATGCTTCAAGATTGATTGTATTCCTATGATAAAAAAAACCCCGCTTAACAAACGAGCCGTATATATCCAGAGGTTTCATGTCATTACACTACATATTAGTCACACATATTATTAGTCAAACACATATTCTTGATAATTAGATTATGATTAGTAGGATGATTGGATAAACATTAACTGTCTAGTCATCAAGCATATCTATTTGCTATATATATCATGTATATTGGACAAGAATAATCAAGGAATCAAATTAACTTTCAATATAGTTATCAGAACCATTTAATTTTTCTTCTAAAATCTCTTTAAATCTCGTCTCACAAATCTCCTTCTATCTCACGTCTGTAATTTTCAATCCCTTAAAACCTCAATTTTTCCTCCTACTTAGTTTTTCCACGTATCGATGCATCATGATTAATGCTCATTATAATTGTTTAAAGGTTGATCATTACAATCCACGTTTACAAAGAACAGGTCATAACCATGTCGCACAAAACAAATGGAATCTACATACTGTCCCTTCTGTTGCATCAATTGGTCACACGGGTCACCAAGGTTTGTTACCAGCACCTTGCCAGGCCTACTCCCCTGGCCCATCTTCACATCAGACCCTGGCCCAATATGTGGCCCACAAGACTAATGTTGCTCAACAGTTTACATCACAAATGCATTACAATTTTGTCGCATCCCGGTCAAGGTGTACTTGGTCCCGCTCCGGTTATTTATGCATCCCAGCCTATTACTCTACCAAGTGCGTTTAGCACTATGCCGCTGCAAGACCCGACTTGGCACATGGATACAAGTGTCTCTTCTCATTTAAGTTTTAATGCAAGTAATTTAAGTACCATTTTTTATAAACGTTTATTTCCATCTGTTCACGTTGGTGATGGCAAGTCTATTCTCGTCACCAATACCGGCCATAGCATTATTCCTTCTCATCATCGCCTACTTCGTTTTTATAATGTTCTTGTAACCCCCAATATAATTAAAAATCTCATTTCTGTTCGTCAGTTCACTAGGGACAATAATTGTACTGTTAAATTTGACGCTGTGGAAACTAGAAGGGGGGTTGAATAGTTTACACGTTTGTTTTGCGTTTTAAAAGTTTACTTTCAAAAATGTATAGATTCGAGTTATATGTTCAATCAAATCACAATATGAACAAGCAATAACTATCTAAACTAAAACACGATAACAACAATAATAATGTAAAGAGATAAGGAAAGAAACAACCAAACCAAGACACCAAGATTTTATAGTGGTTCGGCTACGAAGCACCTCTTCGCCCTACTCCACTCCCTGAGTATCCGACTCGAGATTTCACTATGTCAACAAGCTCCTTTTAGGCGGAGAAAACCGTTTACACGTCGCTTACGTTATTTTTTGACACTAAGCTAAATGTCGAGTCCTAATCTTAGCTAGAACCAATCTACCACTTCACAAGATATACACACTCACAAGATCTACACTATCGGATCTACACAATATCCGAATCACACAAATACACAAGATAAATACAATAGAGTTTTGGTACTTAGAAGAAAGGAGGATAGATCACTAATTAACACTTCGTTTCTTGACGAATACGAGTGTTCTTCTCTTGCACTTGAATGAGAGGGAAGAGATGAGAAGAAGAGATTAGATTACTTGAAACAAGATCTAAGTATGTTAGTGATCAAGATATTTAGTGAGAGAAAGAAGGTTTAGAGAGAGAAAGAAAAGACTAAAAAATTTCGTGCAAAGAGGAATGATTTTCTGCTGGGAATGGAGCAGTATTTATAGGCAGGGAATCCCAACGGCTCTCTGGGGCGGTCCCGGCGGTCCCTTATATATAAGGGGGCCGTTAGGCCTATAAGGGGGGCACCGCCTAGACTCCGCTCCCTTTTTTGTTTTTTTGTGGGGAAGGTTGTATCTAGTGTAGAAGCTTTCGTTTTGGGGGGAGAATTTAAATTTCAAATTTTAAGTTTTTAATAAAACTTTTTATTTTAATTTGAGAATATTTTGTAAAAGTATTTTTGAGAAAATACTTTTGTAGAATTAAAAGTGAGGATTAAGAGAAAAATATTCTCTTGATCACTAATCATGCTAAATTATTTTGTTTGTCCATACCTTAAGTGATCACTAATCTTAGAAATGGAATTTTACATTTGATAATTTGTAAACGTTTATTTTTATTATAAACGTTTTTACATTTTGTTATTATCAAGACGTTGAGAGGTCAAAAAATATAAATAACATTTTTAGACATTATTTGTATTAACAATCTCCCCCTTTTTGATGATAACAAAATATAAACTCATTTTAAATAAAATTAAAGATGTCAAATTATTAAATGAGTTATGTTCCATTTCTCCCCTTTTTTATTGAATTCAAAAAGAATAATCGTCGAGTTGTTGAAGGAAGAAAGAAATTGACGATATCAAGACTCCCCCTTGATGTATGTTCCCCCTTATTCGGGGCACCAATGGATCGATCTTACAAAAATTGTTTTTGCTACAAAACAAAGTTAGAGGTACAAGTTCAAGACAAATATCTTTTAAGTTAACACATTATATTTAAATCAAAAGAAGAGTTTCATTCCACCAATAAGAAACTCATACATTAGCACATTCAATTAATACATTCATACAAGATAAAACTAGAACTAATACAAGATAAAGAGAAACAATACTACATAAGTCTTAAATGATTAATGATTCATAGAGAATGACTTTTAAGCAAAAGGTTTGGGGTTTCACGTTTATGAAAATATTTAGATATTTTTAAGGTGGAGGTAGAAAGTGGAAAGTGATTGCGATAGTAAGAAGATATTTAAGATGAGCAAACATGATATTCATCTTATCTCTTAGGGTGAAGAAAAGGTTTCAGTTGTGAGAACAACAAATGAAAGTTGACCTATGATAGTCATGATAGTTGTAGAAAAGAGGATGATCCGTGATAAGTGGTTGAGGTTGTGGTTGAGATGGTGGTGATGGAGTGTCATGAATGTGATCAAGAGGAGTGATTGGGGACAAAGAAAGTATGATATCCAAGGAAGGATGACTTTGAAGTGGTTGAGGATTTAGAGGTCTAGGAGGAACATCCGAAATGTTGTCAAGCAAGGGGTTCAAGTGATGAGGAGAAGTTGGTTCATGTGAAGATGGTGGTGAAATTTGAAGTTTTGAGTAAAAGGAAGAAGATGTGTTTTCTTGACTTGATGATGTTTGATTAGTAGATGTAGTTTTTGATGGTGCATTTGGAGGAGTTGGAGATGAGAGGTTGTTGTAGGAGAAGGTGTGGTGGTGATATCTTCATCACTAGATATGTTGACAAATAATTGTCTAGGAGGGATTATGGTGAGTTTGATTTTCTTGGAAGGATTAGATGAGGAAGCATTGGTGGAATTCATGGTAGAATGAGGTGATGAAGATGATGATAGAAGAGAGTTCATGATTTAAGGTGGAAGAAATGGATTGAAGAAGTAAGGCATGGGGTTTGAAGATTTAGATTAAAATGCAAAAATTATAGTTGTGCCTAGATGGGATAGTGGTCAACTGCACAGAAATTCAGAAGGTCACAGTAGAAGAATCCATGACCTCTGATGGTGGTCCCTTAATTACTGGCACTCCCATATATATTAGAGGGCCGCCTAGTATTTTAGGGGGCCGTTTTTTGGAGATAGAAAACTTTTTCCATAATTTCTTGATAATTTTTTTCTTCTAAATTTCCCTTTTTGAGTCAATTCTATTTCATCATGAATCATCTAATACTCATTATCTAACCTCACAATATCAATTATCTTGAGTTCTATGAGGGAAGCATATGTAGGCAAATTTGATCAAAAGATAAGCATGCATAATATCATATATATAGCCAAAGTTTATCAAGGTGCATGCAAGCATTGGTTTAGGATGATAAAATCAAAAGATCATCCAAGGCAAGCTAAGTTGCCCATACTAAGTACTAAGTTACTAATAAGTAGCATAAGTTTAAACAACTAATCATAATAGATTAGTAAATAATATAGATAATAATGTCATAAAGCAATTTTCCTAATTGCTCACTTCGTCATGTTTCTCCACAACCTTCTAAGACTTTTCCGATTGACCTTACTCCACCACGATGCTCATCTCGTAATTGTACTTGACGGTTTATGATTTCGGTTTGGCGGGTGTAAAATGGTTCAAGGTGAGGGTCGATATTAGGTGGGTTTTGAAAAACTTAATGAACTTGATTGGTTAAGGAATTGACATAACAAATAGGGAAGGAGTACTTGCACGCGAGGTCCCTTCGTCATTCCCATCGTCATCATCATCGTTGAGATGAGATGAGGATGGTTCATCAAAGGTGGAAGAAGAAGAAGTGTGTTAGCCTCAAAATATTGAGTCGAACATGAAGTTCGTCCATTATGTATGTTAGTCTCGGTCAATCAATTAGTTAACGTTGTAATAGGAAAGTATCGGGAATCTGGCTCGATAATTAAACTAATATTGTATATGTTTCGGGTTTAATCCCAAGCAAAACCCGAGCCCGGGTCCTAGTCAAATATCCCGAACGTCACTTAATGTGTCGGGGTATATAAGTAACTTTTCCACCTAGGAAAAGTAGTTGTTGATTTCATTAATAATATTTCTTTTTCTCCTTTCTCTCTCAACTCAACTCTTTCTCTCTCTAGAAATCAACTCTCTCTATTTTCTAGTTCGATTCGTGGTTGTTATATGAAGTGTATGTGTTAATCGGGATCCTACAATTGGTATCAGAGCTTCAAGGGTGGATTCGTGATTCATTTGTGGTTAAATAGCAAATTTTCGTGGCTTATTTTGGCTTAAAAAAAGCCCACGGCTCAAAATTTATTTTTGGGTTCATTTTGTTGGTTAATCTTGTTCTTTTCTTGTTATACATGTTATACAAGATGTATTGTTGCCACTCCAAGTGATTCACAAGCCCCAAGTCCGAAATCTAAGCAACAAAAGGTTCGAATTTTTGTGTGTTCTAAGTGGAGAGTTGCTTCATTTTGGAAGATTCACAAAGATATACGAGTTAGGGTGTGTTTAATCTTCATATACACACTTAATATTGCATGTTATACCTTAGATTCGTGGCTAGAAAGATCATTAGGCTTGATTATGCTTAATTCGTCCTTGTGTTCTTCGTGGAGAGTTGATTTTAATATCAATTTCTAAGCGGCGGTTTGACAGGAAAGGGGGACAAGATCCACTTTTTAAGGAATTATGACACGACGAGTTGACTGGTCAAAGGCGAGTTGCATAAACTAATCAATAATATTCATGGCGGTTTGTGTTTCCAAACGGCGAGTTGCCACAATAGACGGCAGTTTGCACAGGTTCATGGCGGATTAAATATTATATTGTGCAAAATGAAACGTTACCATGGCCAAAATTTGAAATCCAAGACAGGTTGATTAAAATAATACTCAGCGGTTTGAGATAAAGAACACGGCGAGTTACTGAAAGACGCGGCGGTTTATCAAGTTAGGCAGTGGATTGATTATTTAATTTGGCGGCGAGTTACCAACAGGCAGCGAGTTACTTACACGGCGAGTTAAGCTAGACGGCGAGTTAAGATCTAGAGGCGGTTTGCTTAATTTAATACACGGCGAGTTGGTATAAATTAGGCAGCGGTTTGGACATTTTTAGCCGGCGGTTTAAGTTGAATAATTGGCAGCGGTTTGCTCAAAAGTAACCGGCGGTTTGCCTAATTTTTGGAGGCGGTTTGGTTGTTTTCTAGGTGGCAGTTTGGCTTCTTCAGGGTGGCTGTTTTCTTATATTTTGAAGTAAATATTCATTTTAGGCAAAACGGACTTTGAACATATTACGACACTTAGTCAAACATCACAAATCATTAACCTGAACATAAACAAGGACTTAAAGACAAATCTAACAACAATCAAACCTTAACAACAAATGACTATTCATTCAAGGTTTTCTATTGATTTTATAAAATCCCGTTAAATCATTTACCGGTTTTAATCATAGACGTGTAAAATCCCGTGAACGTGAAGTGCATACATAACCACAACTTCAATCACATCATATCCACTTAAGATCCAACAAATTTTACACTTCATAATTAATAACCAATCATTCATTCATCATGTCTACTCCAGTCAATACATCCTCAATAGATAGTCAAATGCATAACAATATCATGGCAGTTGGTTCAAAAGATCGTCCACCAATGCTTGGACCAGGAAGATATTCTCAGTGGCGTTCACATTTTCTATGATACATTGACACTAAAGGAAATGGTGAATATCTGAGGAAATGCATTTTTGAGGGTCCATACAAGCTAACAAGTGTAGTAATAGAAGCTGTTGCTGCAACAGTAAATTCTCTAGAAGTACCACAACATGACGAAGCTGAGACAGTAAACAACATGTCTGCATAGAATAAACTGTATTTTCAAGCTGAAAAGGAAGCTATTTTCTTGCTTTTAACTGGTATTGGAGATGAAATCCACTCAACGGTTGATGCATGTAACACAGCTAATGAGATGTGGATAGCCATTGAAAGGCTACAACAGGGTGAATCATTGAACGCACAAGATGTAAAGACCAATTTGTTCTGGGAATTTGGGAAGTTTACTTCTCGAGATAGAGAATCCATGGAGTCGTATTACTCATGGTTTTACAAACTGATGAATGAGTTGACAAGGAACAACTTGCAAGTTACAACAATGCAAGTGAATGTTCAATTTTTTCAACAACTTCAACCAGAATGGTCAAGATTTGTGATGGTTGTCAAGCAATCAAAAGAAATAGACACCATCTCATATCACAAACTTTTTGACATTCTAAAACAGTATCAAAAGGAAGTTAATGATATCCGTGCTGAGAGAATAGCCAAAAGTGCAAATCCATTAGCACTTCCATATTCAGAAATTACCTCACGCACCAAAAACTCAAAGATCTAATGATTTTTTTACAACATCATCTTCTACCAAGGACCTAGTGCATCTACAGAAACACAGGCAAAGAGATCGCCAAACCAGGTACACTTAATCTGATCAGTTTCTGAGAAGACAGTGATCCTGACAAGCTCCAGAGGGATAAGATATGTAAAAGAATTTGGCCACTCCTTTCAAAGTATTTCAGAAGCTATCAAACCTACCAACAACAACCTTCAAAACTTCTTTAAACTCCAGGGAGAAGGACTGCAAGATTACCACACCAAGGTATAACAACGACAATCAGTCAGGGCAGTTTGGGAATCAAAGGACAATGACAGTTGCTGGAGCTAGGGAAACTGTAGGCAGTCAAGTAGTGCAACAGAATGGGATACAGTGCTTTAACTGCAAGGGATTTGGGCACTATGCAAAGGAATGCAGGAAGCAAAAGCGGGTTAAAGATTACACATATCACAAGGAAAAGATGATGATGTACAAACAAGTTGAACAAGGTGTTCCACTGCAAGTAGAGCAAGCTGATTGGCTAGAGGACACGGATGAAGAGATTATGATCAAGAATTAAAAGCACATTATAGTTTCATGGCAAAGATTCAGGAGGTCTTCATGAAGAATCCAGTTCTACTGATCAAAAAGAAAACCATTGGAACAGGTACAACACCATGATGAAAATATGTGTTTGCAAATGAAAGGACGACATTCTGAGCAACCTGAATCCATTAATGACACATATGTTTTGGAGAAGGATGATAGCAATGTCACTCCTGATTCATCAAATATATGTAATAATGATAATCATGTTGACCAAAATGCTGCAGAATGTGTTGATGAGCGTGCTGCGCTTGCCAATTTAATTGCAAATTTAACTCTTGATCCTGAGGAAAACAAAACGATTTTAAAGCAATTAAAGAAAGCAAACGCATCATTGATCAAGACTTGGGAAAAGTGCAAAAACTAACCTTGATGAGACTAGTAGGGCTCTGGGGGAGGCTACTAGTTGTCGGGATAGTTGTCTGATTGCACTTCAGAACAAACAGACTGAGTTTGAGAAGTACAAAGCCTTTAATGACCGGACGATTGATTATGAAATACTTCAAACAAAGTTAAATGAAACTCTAGGACTATTAGCTCGTAAAGACATTGACATAAAATAAGGTTTAAAAACTAAAGCCTATGAAATTTCAGTTGTCAATCAAAAACACGATGAGTTAGTCAAAAAGAGTCTTTTAACTAAGTCACAATTTGAAGGTCAAATCAAAGAGAAAAGTAAGGTCATTTTGGATTTTATATATATATATTATATATATATATATATCGATTTAAGGTTACGGAAGAAAAAATATTTGACAAATGATTGATATGGACAAACAATTTAATGTGTTAGGAATGAAATTCTTTATAAACGCAATCAATCAATTCAGACCATTCATATGTTAGCACCCAAATGCGCAACATATAATGGTAGATCAACCTTTGCTAATCCTAAGTACCTCAAGATAGCTCAATCTGAAAAACCATGTTTGTATGAGATCCCATATGATACTTCTGATCATGCAAACAGATTTTGCCCCAATGGGGAAGAGACAGTGACTCTTGAAAAAGAGAGTAGATCAAAATTGAATAAAGACACAGTGAAACCATATATGATTACACATATCAAACAGTTTTATGAATTTTCAAACACATCCAAACCCTTCTTGATCAGTTGGAACGCGCTAAAAGAAGTTAGGAGAAATGTGGAGAAAAATTGTTTATTAGGACAAAGCAACATTGCTAAAACGGTTGCCTTTCTACCCGTATCGAAATCCTTTATAAAAGTAGACACGCTTACAACCGAAATGACAACAACTTTAATCATTTTTAGAACGATTTTTGAACAAGCTTGGTCTAATCATATTAGGAGTTCTTTCGTAACCTACTGCTCTGATATGGAAGTTTTGATAAAATCTTTATTGATGCCTCTTTAATCAAAACTATAAATGACAGTTATTGTTTTGTTCCATGAACTAAAAGGAAATGCATGAAGACTTGAGTACGTGGAATCCTTGAAAAAGAGATTGGAAAAGGCTGATTTTTCAAACATATATGATCTACTTCTCGAAGAGTGTGTGTCTAAAGATGTTATATGTTCATATTTGCATTCTCTGTCTGATTTAAATGCTCATACTGGATTACAATGCTTATATCTTCACAAGGTCAAAGAATGTGAATGTCTTGCACAAAAGCTTTCGAAACAAACTGAATCTGTTAACAAAGAAGTTCATAATAATTTGTTAAAAAGTTTTTCTAAACTTGAAAAACACTCGATTTCTCTTGAACTTGCTTTACAACAATGTAAAGAACAAATGAAAAACAACTCAGTTTGCAAAGAAAACGGATCTAATGTATTTCGAAAAGAACGTGAACAATATCATGAAATACAAGATTTGAAAGCTCAAATGCAAGACAAGAACATAGCAATAAGTGAGTTAAAGAAACTCATTGAGAAATGTAAAGGAAAGTCTGTGGAAACTCAGTTTGATAAACCATCTGTTGTTAGACAACCAAATGCTCAACGGATTCCAAAACCATCAGTTTTAGGAAAACCGACTCCTTTTTCAAATTCTCCTGAAATGAGAAGTTTTCAAACGAAACAGTCGGTTAATAAAACTAATGTGTCGGATGGTTCATCTAAACAAGTCACTCAACAGAATTTGCCTCAGAATAGAAAACAAGCGGAAATACACACGAATACGCTTACACCAGGAATGTATAGAATTGCCACTAGCACAACACAAAACAGAGAACCTCAGTTACCTCATGCTTCTAGGAATACTAATCCTCACGTGTCTAAATCTACAGGAGTAAATCACACTACTAGTGTTAGCAGACCACAGCTTAAGTGCTATCAAGTTAAAGATAAGGTCGTGCCAAACAATAGTCAAGTGAAGTTTACAAAGAAGGAAGTAGAAGACCACCATAGGATTTCTAGTATTTCTAAGAAAACAAAATCTGTAACTGCGTATAATGAAAGTTTAAATTCCAGAACTTCGAATGTGAATGTTGTTTGTGCTGAATGTGGAAAATGTGTGTTTAATTCTAATCATGATGCTTGTGTTTCTAAATACTTGAATGACGTTAATGCTAGAACTAAGAAGCCTAAAGTAGTGCCTATTAGTGCTAGTAAACCAAAGAGAAAAACGAACAAATCTGTTGCAACACCCCATAAGAAAATAGTTGCATCAGATACCACTATTCAGAAACCCAAGAGTTACTTTAAGGAGTTGTATGAGAATACAAATAAGGCATGGAAATGGTGGATAGAAAAGAAATGTCCATCAGAATACAAATGGACACAAACGACACCTTCTAGACCTAGTCTTAAATGGAAACCAACGGGTAGAATCTTTAGTAATGTTCATCTTAGGTGGATTCCCACAGGAAAGTTACTCAACTTTTGCACGGGCAAGGTTGAAAGTGAACCCACACATGGTTCAAATGTAGATATCCCTCATATTCATGCATGCAAACAAACTCTGGGTTTAAGTGTAGGTACATCATTCAATGGTCAAAAGCAACAAAGAATTGACTTAAATGCAGATGCACTATACAATGTAAAGTAGGAAAATCTCAGATTGTGGTTGCTGAAAATGTTGATGTCTAAGAAACCAGTTCCAAAATGGTTTCACAAAAGATGAGCTACAACAAATGGCGTCTGCAAAAAATAACACTTCAGGCCCCATTCCTCAATGTCCACAATGACGTTTGAACAACGTAGTTCAAGCCTCGTTCTTCATCAAATGACGTATGTTCACATCAGTTCAGGCCTTGTTCTTCATCAAATGACTTCTGATCATAACAGTTCAGAACTCAGAATTCTCGTCCACAGCAATGAACAGTCAAGTTCAAAGCTGGTTCCAAAAGTTGTTCCTTAAGCAAACAAGACAGCTACATCATGATAAGAGTCTTCTTATCATAACCGTATCAGAACACTGGAATTCAAGTCCACAGCAATGAACAGATAAATCGTTCAAATCTGGTTCCAAAAGTTGTTCCTTAAGCAAACAAAACACTACATCAAGCCAAGAATGGAATTACTATTCCACCATCATATAGCAATGCTGAGGACAACAGTAATATATAACAAAATAAAAAAATCAGAAAAATTTCCCAATAAGATTCTACTCGACAGTCTACTTGAAATCCGATAACATTTACGTGCTAGAAATGTCGATACATTGACCCGTGTGGAGTAAATGAAAGTTCTAGCGAGAGTTGCAAATAGTTTCAAAACAATGTCATTATTCTAATTTACTAAAGTGGCTTATGTGCAAAATATCAGTACATAACCCAGGACTCATCCAAATAAAGGAAGGTTTATAACTTATCCTCAACAAACGAGAAAAAAAACGTTTCTCGGTCTTGAGCTGTTCTTACAAGACAGTTCAATGTTTTTAGCTCAAGAAAAAGATAGTGTACATTTAAGTGCGCTTGACCCCTTACCGTTAGAGAGAAAGTCCTGCTAACATTTGTTTTTTTCAAAAAGTAGAACACAATTTTTCAAGAATTTCCTCGATGACAATTCATAAATCTTTTCAAAACTCGTGTGTTCCAACACTCCATCCCCTCACAGACAGAAACGTTTTATTAAAAGACAACAATTTCTCTCAATTGTTCCTATTTTTGAGGGGGAGTTTTTTTCGAAAAGCAAAGTTTAATGTTCTTGGATACATCATCAAACGACCATTCTTAATGTATTCAAAACATTATCAAAAGTTCCAAACCATTCATCTGATCTATATTTTCCTCCCACAGATTTATTCAAGACGAATTTTAATCACAAAGGTATTTCAACAACAAAAGTGGTTTTTTATATATTATTATTTTAAAATAATGGGGAGAAAATGAAATTAAAATATTATCTATTCGACCAATGTGCTGAGAACAGGTGTTTATGGTTCGATCTTATACCCAACAACATCTAATTCACGAGATTCCTGAAGTCATAAGGTGGTTAGGTTAGTAAATCAATCCAATGATCCCAACCAGAACCGGAGGATCTACCCAAGGATAATCCAAAAATTAGAATAGCGGATTCCTTGCGGTAGCAAGATATAAGATATGAATGTTAAATGGTAATAATGCTGACTATGATTGAGCCTAACACTGGAACAATCACAACAAGGTGTGTTAGTACTGACTCCTGGTAAGCAGTGAAGGCAATGAAGAATGAAAAAAGAACAATGTATGGATAAAGGGTCTAAAGAAAGAAGCCCTCTACAACACAACTTAAGGCCAAAACCGGGTGCATATACATATGCTGTCAGAATCACAAGTTGAGTTGGCTGCATTGAAAACGAAATCATGGACCCAGTGAGCAATGCACAACCCTTCCCAGCCTTCGGTTTCTCTTAAACAGAAACTTGTCTCCTTTTTCACGGAGATACCACACGTTATCTAATGACATCTCATTCCGAGATCATTGATTATTGAATAGGAGGCAATATCTCTAGCCTACGAGTACTAAAACCAAAATGCACTAATGCGACACTAGAGCCAAGAGATCAAATAAAAATCTCGTTACGGACACATTCAATTTCAAGACACTGTTAACATCATCAAGTTCACAAGCTGTTATCAATAGTCCTAACGCAATATCAGTGTGATATTTTGCCAGAAACATCCGAGTGATTACAAATGTAATTCACAATGAAGATGAAATCCTGCGCTTGATACCAACATCAAACGAGTCTCTTTGTAGGTGACTAAGCATCAAGCTTGCGTAGCATTCTATATGAAATCAGAACTTTGACAATTTCAAACTGTATATCGTATTTGTGTCAATAAATGAATATGTAACGGCGTATGATGAATTTAATAAAAATATTGACACTACTCTGATTGTGTTTACAAAACTCTTTAACTTG
This sequence comes from Tanacetum coccineum, assembly GCA_026074375.1. Classification (NCBI taxonomy): domain Eukaryota; kingdom Viridiplantae; phylum Streptophyta; class Magnoliopsida; order Asterales; family Asteraceae; genus Tanacetum; species Tanacetum coccineum. The sequence goes on from BQNB010000991.1 coordinate 26,709, forward strand.
TGACATTCCGATTGATTTTCAAATCAATTGTTCCCGTCGTTTATGCACTAACGTAAACCTGCAGGTCAAACACGGTGGTAACGGCAACCACAATCCATTCAAAAGCTTCAATTCATACACAGACAATACTATCTAGAAAGCTCAAGTATTTAAAGCCAAATACTATCCGCAAAACTCTGAAATAAAGCATTCAAGATAATGCAATAAGTATGAGCATGTTGGATCAACAAGATATTAAGAAGCGCAAATGGCATAGACGATAAAGACAATGAACAAAGGCTCAAAGTCAAGATCAACAAGCATGAAGAACAAGCTTACAACAAACAACGAAGACAAGACCAAGAACACTCTAGCTCAAACGACAAAAAGCAATCTCATTGATCTCAATGAAGGAGTTTCTATCAATGAACTCACTTCGGGGAGATTGATAGCCTCAATTTATTGAGTCTATAAAAGGAAGCTCGTTCCCGTGTTCCAAACCTCACTTCGGGGGGATATTTGATAGCCGTCAATTATTGAGTCAACAAGGAAGTCGGTCACAGTCTACGATGGAGCTCTATCATCATCGGTCTTTAATTTAGTTTAAAGTGTGAAGATAGTATCGGGAATCGGGCTCGATAGTTAATCTAATAACATGTATATTGTTTCTCATGGTTTACTCCAAGACAAAACCCGAGCCTGGGTCCTAGTTAAATATCCCGCGCGTACCTTTAACGCGACGGGGTATAGTAAACCTCTATTCTATTTAGAAAAGATGTAAGTTCTGTTTCATTTCTAATATAATTCATCTTCATCTTATATCACTCTACAATTCTCTAACATCACTATCTCATCTCTCTGAAAAGTCTTCAACTCACCTCATTTCCTCTTTATTTTCTTGTTATACGATTCCGTGTGTGATATATATGTGTATGAAGTGATTACGGGATCCTACACATTTATTACTTAGAGGTTTCGGTGTCATGACTTAGGGCAATAATACATGTTTTTAGACTATTGTATGTGTTTTCATAGTCCTACTATTAACTTAAATCTTGTGGTCCACGCTATTCCAGGATATAACTTATGAAATTTACTCAACAAAGTTGGTTGACATTTTAGCATGTTTTTTAATCACAGGTGCTGATGTAAAATCTTGGAAGGGAGCCGGTGTAAGGATATCTATTAGAGGGATTCCTATTTTCTTAAATTCAATGAAACGTTTGTCTTCAAAAAATCTAATGGGTCATTTAAAATAAAACTATGGGACAATAACGTGAAAACTCTAATCTTTTTTTTAATGACATCGAATGAAACTTAATTTTTAACGTCATTTTAAGGTCGTTTCTATAATCTTTGATTTTTGTACTATGACGAGCACCCCATTGTTTCCTTTCCGCTGCGACCTGGTTTATGTGGACGTGTTACCGATGGTACCGAAGAGCCAAGGTTATAAGGGATAACTTGGGTCATGTACCAAACCTAGTCTTAATAACCACAAAGTTTAAAGGTTTTCTTTTCTTTCATTTTTAAATACAGAATCCTTCATCGCTTATCCGATATCCACGCGCGCGTATTCCCCGATCCTTACTTACTTTTCCGATTATCATTATTGCATTATATATAATACTTGGTTTAAATTCGATCTCTTACGTCTATCTTTTGACATATCAGTATCTATTTCTATCGGTCAATTATAATAAATATTTCCATTCTGATTAAATTATGATATTTATATCCTATTTCTATTTCTTTTTTGCTCTATTATTACCACGTGCCATTGACTTTGCATACTTTACAAATTCGTTAACGAATTTGTGTACTTTCGTGGCCAGGGAATCATGCCGCCTAGTGGGAGATATAAGATAGAAATCTGATCAGAGCGGATAGTGAAAAGCGTGTGGCCAAAGCTATTGAAGAATACAACATAAGACAATACAACTTAATCAAACAATGATGGTGGATCTGGATCAGCAGAATACTGGAGGGACTGTTGCACCAGAGATGCATGATTTCGTATAAGACATTTCTTACAACGGCAAAACCTCAACTTTTCAACGGACTAGAAGGTGTATCGAACTAAAACGTCGGTGTTCGAAAAGATGGAGCAACAACGTTGTTTGAGATTTGTACAGATGTGCTGAAGATGACAAAGTGAAGTTTGCTATATGCACGTTCGAGGGTCGTGCTCTGACCTGGTGGAACGGAAATGTTCAAACTTTGGGACTTGCTAATGCTAATCAGATCCCCTGAAGCAACGTAAAAGCTATGATGACTCTACTGATAATGCCCAGCAACTTAAATCCAAAGGATGGAGCAAAAGCATTGACTTGACTTTTGTAAGGAGGATGACAATCGAGGCCATACAACAATCCGCTTCACTAACTGGTTTTTGATGTTCCTGTTGGTGGTCAACCAAAAAAAAAATAGATTGAAAAAGACAAGTTCGAGGATTTCCCGAGGGAATCAATAGGACAATGTTTACATTCTTCAAAGCTACACTCTTGCATGCTGCAATCAACATGAGGCTCTAGAGAACTGATTTGAACAAGGTTTCATGCTAGGCATTAAGGATCAGAGATAGTAACTAAAAGTGAAGGTGGGAAGACCACAAGTAACAACCATCACCACATCAAAACCAAAGACAATAAGCTGCTAAGGTTTATTTATAGCCCCATCCTTAAGGGTAAGAAAGGCCCCCCCCCCCCAACACTGGGAACTTTACCAATTGTGCAGATAGTGCAAGGCACATACATCATGCCAGGTCCGTAGTACCACCTAGGTTTGGTCAATTCGATAAGCTGGTCACCAGGAAGGGAGTTTGTAGAACAGTATTCCTGTACAAGAGACAAGTATCGCTACAGAATGTGACATGCTTTGATGAGGGAAACATGGGCAATACAGGGATTGAAGAGTTAAAGAACCAAAACTAAGGAAACCAAGTTAAAGTATTGAAGCCGTGGTATGGTGCATGCCTTAGTAAGGAGGAGAAACCCAATCAAAACCTTAACAACATGGAAGGATGATATTAATGCTTTAAGACTTTATCCTTAGGAATTCTCGTTAAAATTTTTTTGTTACTTTTTGCTTCAATTTTATGTTGTAGCTGAATGATTTCAAGTAATCTATCAAATTAACAAATATGAAAACGTCAATTCTACTTAACTCTTTAAAATTTTTATATGACAAATCACTCCACAAATAATTAGTTAGGAAATTATTAACACAATTTTTGACGAAAATGAGCATCGCAATCGATAGCCTCAAAGTATACATTAAGCCTTATCAACTATTATAATTCAGGAAAGAACCATGTCACATGCTGAGAGTATCAACCTTAAAACTTATTGTCAAGAAACAATTTTTTCAATTGTTATGGTCGTATTCATGAAACACGTTTACTTTAGGAAATCAAATTAGTAACCATAACAACTAATAGAAAGCTCTGCTCCTTACCTACTCCACCCTTACTATATAGTCGACGTACTTATACCAAATCCTAATCCAAGAAGCCGAGACACATCACTAGCCGCCCAAGGACAATTCGCTATCAAACTTGCTCACCAAAAAGAGTTACGCCGATGTGAGGCGTAAGCCTTTAAAATTTTAAGCTGGCAACCGAGTTATGCTTAAGGTTTCGCCTTGGAAAGGAGTAAACACTTTGTGTAAACGTGAAAGAAGCTAAACCCCTAATAGGTTGGAACCAATTTCTTACAGCTTGATCTCCTCAAGTACTTTAGCAGGGTTTATATCATACGTTCATGTATCCCAGCTTGAAAAGATGTGCCAATGATCCGATGAACCAATAGTCGTTCCGTTGGATGGACTTCATATTGATGACAAGCTTTATTTAACGAGGAAAACATAGAAATCAGAAGTCAAAAGGTTGAAGCCAAGCTGTATCCCAAATTTTCAAGGCTCGTTGGAACTCTCGGCAAGGAGCAGAGTTATACCTTGGTAAACATAGAGACCAATTCCGAAAAAAAATATCCGCATCTTTTCTCCTAACCCGACTTTTCATCTAGATGTCGCAACTTGAGCCTTGAGGACAAGGCTCATATTCACGGGAAGGACTGTAACAATCTTATTTTTTGATCAATTTTGTACTATGCTATTAAATTCAATTAATAATATTTTTTCCCTCGTACGCGTTCGCTTTTTAAATTTTAAAATCGATACGTAAAATCGCGTGAACAAAAAAAATAACAATCAACGTAAAGCGGCACCAAACAAATAAACAGTTTACGTCAAGCAAATCATAATTATTTTTTACTAAAGATAATAATTAACTTTTATATTTATTTTTTTTATCTGATACGTAAATTGTATACGTTTCGCGAAATATTAATTTTGAATCCCGTGAACCTGTAAAATCTTTTCTACGCTTCAACAATTACTTTTTTTACATCCAAACAACTCAACGTTTTATGATAAAAATCACCCATATTTATCATTCTATGTCGTCCCATATATATATGTAAATAACAAAGACTTTAATAATCTACATACAACTTGATAGATTAATAACTACACATTACATATTACACTTCATTTTTACCACAATGTACAATTAACAATAGATATTAACAAAAAGGGAAGGCTAGTAAACATCATCCCTATAATATCATGGGATTAACTCTACATATGGGAACATTAAAGACACCACCATTAATCACCCCCTTTTTACTCATCTTGTTGCACACTAGACTCCAACTCCCCATTATCCGCTTCCTCCCCCTTTGAAGTCTTGTTCAAAGATAGCTCAACATATGACCACCTTTCTATGTGTATATAATGCTTACATGCATGGTGATTGAACATACACACTCATCAAACCACATTATCAAAAATCATCTCTTTTCTCCTTTTTCCTTCAATAAGCCACGTCAAAACATACACCAACCTTTAAGCGATTCATACAAATAATGTAACAACCTATACACACCTACATATATCATTCCTAAGAAAACTAAGATGTTTCCAAGCATTTGGCTCAACCATTTGCAAGTATTTAATCAAGAAAGGTAGCTAGGGTTTATATTTGGAAAACTAGGTTTTCATGTTTTACAAGCTTGGTTTTAAAATCTAAACACAGGGTTAGATTTGTATTTCTCATTATCATACATCACTTTGAGGTTACTTATAAACCTTTATGTCTTTACATTTACCATTTTATGTGTTTATGTGTTCTATTTACACTATCAGCACCATTAGGATACTTTTTAAACATGTAAAACATAATTCTATTTGTGAGGTTATTATTTTTACACTTTTACATATGTTGTGTATTATGAAAATATCATGGATATAAAGGAATTATAAGTATGTAACATTTTGTTAAACGTATAAAAAAAGTTCAAGTATAACTTGTAGTTTAAAATTAATATTAAAAACAAAGTATATAAATAAACCCAAAAGATATCTAGGGTCAGTTTTGGGTTTCGAAATCCAAAGCAGGAGTTTTATGTTTTAATAAAAAATAGTAACGTCTCATGAACGATTCCCAAAAAGGTAAGAAACCTCAAAAACGGATAATAACCGCGAAATATACGATAAAAAATACGATTATGTTATACCAGGTTTTATAAAATAAACTTTATAAGGCAAGTTATAAAATACTCTCCTAAAACAAGAAAGTTTTAGTATTTTTACAAATTATACATATTTAGAATTCCAAAATGATAAGAATCGTAATTTTCAATTAATATCGAACAGTTATTAATTTCGCGAGTTAACTAACAATTAATACTTTTATAAAACATTTTATAAAAGTTACTGTTCATGACAGAAATAATTATTCTTTCTGTAAACTCATAAATAATGTAAACTTTCATTACGGAACACCTCGAAAGAATCAACTCAAAACTAGCTATAGAACGAAATAAAATATTACGTTTAACGGGTTTTACGATAATTAAAACTATAAAAAATAACTTTATATCGGTGTGGAACAGAAAAAAGTACTTGTTTCATCCGAAGGGGTCAAAAATATGAAAATGTCAAAATTTATGATAAACTCGAGTCTAATACGAAAGCGTACAGGGCATAAGAAACGCAAAATCGGGACTTAAAACGCGAAAGTTACGCTAGTTTTACTAAAACGTAAATTTATAAACGTTTTTTACTATAAGACATAATTTTACTCAAAACAATTAGATTGATTGAACATATAGACCTATATGTTGTATTAATGCAAAGTGCTAATATTACTAGGGAGTTTCATAATGAGGCCTCTTCGGAGTGGCTATCGACGAGTGTTGGATTTACGATTTACAACAGTGTCCTGAGCTCCTTCATGAACAAGAGTCTACGTCACTACATGACCTCTTAATTATGATAGCCCGAACGATAGTATGATGAGCTATACGACCTATAAATAATCAAGTGTTTAATACTTATACGACCTATATTGGATTAGGTTGCATTCGATCGTAAGCGTGACGCATTTTCTATTGTGAATACTTGTGATTACCATTCACTCAAAGTGAATTCTTAGCCCCTTTTTTTCTACTACTTGCTTTATTAAATACGGAGGAGATTACATGTTTGATTTCTTTGGACACAAGTGTTTTCAAAACTGTATGCTATTTCCTGATTACATTATTGCCTAAGTTACCGTATTGCCATTTAAGTCCCTTTATATCATGAACCATTAATTACCTTCTGGGTAACACGCCTGTGTTATGGAATAGATCTATCGGGACTATGACCAACCCGACTGTGGCCTGTGGTTATCTAGTTGACCGTTGACGCATTAACATTTGAAGAAAATTCACTACTGGATGTTTGTGCAACATCTGTATGAGAAAATGTCGTAGGATGTTTTTGAGTAACATCTGTATCCGTGTTGGGGCGCAACCTCGAGTACTGGTTTGATTACAGTTATACGTTAAGGTTTGGTGTCATGAGCTTAGTGCAATAATACATGTTTTAGACTAATGAAATGTGTTTCATATTCTACTATTACTTAAATCTTGTGGTCCAACGCTATTGTCTGATAAACCTTATTGATTCACGCAACCATTTGTTGACGTATTAGCTGTTTTTAATCATCAGGTGCTGAGGTATAAGCTTGGATTGTGAGCCATGACGAAATCTATTAGAGGGGAATCTGATTTCTTACAAACAATGAACACTTTTGTCTTACTAAAATCTTAATGTCTTTTTAAACATAAAACTATGGGACCTAAAGTGAAACTCTGATCTTTTTTGTAATGACACATCGAATGAAGACTTATTTTTAACAGTCTATTTAAGTCGATTTCTATATCTTGATTTTTGTACTTTGACGTAGCACCCCATTGTTTCCTTCTTCCGCTGCGTACCTGATTTGAGGTGTTGACAGATGGTACGTAGAGCCTATAGGTTATAGGGAACCTGGGTCATTTTCAAAACCTAGTTCTATAACACAAAGTTTAAAGGTTTTCTTTTCTTCATTTTTTAAATACAGAATCATTCATCGCATATCCGATATCCAACGAAAAGAGAGCGAATACCCCATCCTTACTTACATTTTCCAATTATCGATTATCTGCAGTTATATGAAAATACATGTGTTTATAATCGATCTCTTACGTCTATCTTTGACATAGTGAGTATCTATTCTAACGATCAATTATAAAAATATTGACCACTTCTGATTAAATTATGTTAATTTATATCCCTTTTCTATTTCTTTCTCTATTATTACCACCTGCCTAACTTGCATACATTACAAATTCTTAACAATTGAGAACTTGCGTGGCCAGAATCATGCCGCCAAGAGAATTTAAGAAAGAAATCTGTTAGAGAGAGATAGTGAAAAGCGGTGGCCCAAAAGCTATTGAATGAATATACGAAAAGGCAATGACTGACTCAAACAATGCCTAGGTGGATCTGATTCAGCATCATACTGGAGGGAACAGTTGCATCAAGAGATGCATGGATGTTCGTATTAAGACATTTACTAACTAGTCAAACCCTCACATCTTTCAAACTGGTACTGAAGGTGTATTCGCACTAAAACGTTGGTTCAAAAAGATTAAGCAGGTGTTTGAGTTTGCAAATGTGACTGAGAGATACAAAGTGAAGTTTGCTATGTGCAACCTTCGAGGGTCGTGCTCTGACCTGTGGAACGGAAAGAGTTTCAAAACTTTGGGACTTGCCTAAATGCCTAACAGATCCCCTGAACAACGTAAAAAGCTAATGATGACTACTGAATAACGGCCCAGCAATGGAAATCAAAGGATGGAGCAAGAGCTTGGATTTGACTTTGAATGAGAGGACATCGAGGCATACAACAATCGATTCCACGACCTGGTTTTGATGTGTCCTAGTTGTGTGTCTCAACTGAAAAGAAAAGATTTGAAGAATTACATTCGAGGATATTCCCGAGGGAACTCAAAGAAATATTACTTCTTCAAAGCCTCGACTTGTGCATGATGCAATCAAGCAGGCTCGATAATTGATAGAAACAAGGGGTTACAGTCTAAGGCATTAAGGAACGGAGATATGCAATAAAAGGATTTGGGGAAAATCAGTAAGGCACAACCAACACTAGCAGCATAAACCAAAGATAATAAGCAGCTAAGGTTTCTATGTTGCAGCTCCCAGCTAATGGGTAGAAGGCTACGCTGGAACTTACCATGTTGCCTATAGGTGCAAGGTCACATCAACATCCATTGTTTCCCGATGTCCTACCTAGGTGTGGTACAGTGTCAAAAGTCTTGGGTGTTCACCAGGAATGGATTGTCGACTCTAGGAATTCCTGTAGCAAGAGACAATTCGCTACAGAATGTGACAATAAGAAAGTGCTATGGTTGTAGGTAAACATGCGGGCACTACATGAGTGATTGCCCGGAGTGTTAAAGAAACGCGAAACTAAGGAAACCAATTAAAGGGTACTAAAGCAATTGGAATGGTGCATGCCTTAAGTAGAGGAGTAAACCAATCAAAACCTTAACAACAAGGAGGATGGATATCAATGCATAAGACTTTATCCCTTAAGGAATTCTCGTTTAAATTTTTGTGTACTTTTGCTTCAATTTATGTTGTTACTGAATGATTTCAAGTATCTAACAAATTAACATATTAAGAAAACATCAATTCTACTTAACTCTTTAAATTTTTTTAAACAAAACACTCCGACAAATTATTAGAATTTATAACATATTTTTTGACTAAGAATGAGCATACGCATCTTTCCCTCAAATATACATAGCCTTGATCAAACTATGTAATTAAATTCAATAGTGAAGGACCATGCCATGCTGAGAGTAGTCACCATAAAACTTCTTGTCAAGAAAACAATTCTATTTTAGTGTGCGTATTCATTGAACACTTTTACTATATGAAATCGAGGATTGTAACCATAACATACTAAGCAGACCTTTACTCCACCTTACTATAAAGTCGACGGTCATCTTATACCAAATCCTAAGCTACGAACCCGAGACACCAATCACTAAACACAAGCCGCCCCAAGGATAATTCGCTATCAAACTTGCTCGCTCTGCCAAACTAAAAAGATTTACGACCGAGTTTAGTGTAAGCCATTAAAAATTTTAAGCTGCAAAACCTGAGTTATGCTTAAGGTTTCGGCCTTGGAAAGGGATAAAGTACACTTTGGTAAAGTGAGCAGCTAAACCCTAAGATAGGTTGGAGACCATTGCTTACAGCTTGAATCATCCTAAGACTTTAGTAGCAGGGTTTATCATACATTTCACGTATCCAACTTGAAGAAGTGCCATGTCGACGAACCATTAGTCGTTCCGTTGGATGGACTCCATATTGATGACAAGCTTTATTTTAACGAGGGAAAACATAGAAATTCAAAGTCAAAAGTTGAAGCCAAGCTTTAGCCAATTTTCAAGGCTTCGATGAACTCTCGGGAAGGATCTGATAAACCTGGGAACATGAAGACCAATGTCACGAAGAAATATCCGCAACTTTTCGGTCTCCGAACCCTACATTTCATCTAGTGTCGCAACTTGAGCCTTGAGACAAGGCTCATTTAACGTGGGGAAGGTCTGTAACAATCCGATTTTGGATCATGTTCGACGCTATTAAATTCACTAAATATTTTTTTTTTTTTCGTGACGCTTTCGCTTTTAAATATTAATCGATACGTTAAAACGCGATTAACAAAAAATCAACAATCAACGTAAGCGGGGCACCAAACAAATTAAAGTTTATGTCAAGCAATCATTATATTATTTTTACTAAAGTAATAATGAAACTTTTATTTTTATTTTTTTTATCGGATTACGTAAAGTGGTAATACGTTTCGCGATAAAATATAGATGTTTAGTATTCCCGAGAAAGAAATCGAAAATCATTTCTACGCTTCACAATTTCTTTATTTTTACATACAACACTCAACGGTTTTTGATAAAACTCCCCAAACATATTTATCATGTTTCATAGTCGTTCCCATATATATTATTTAAGATAACAAAAAGACTTTAATAGAGTTAACATACACTCGATAAATTAATAACTACACATACATATATACTTTCATTTTTACTCAACAAATGTACAAGTAACAATAGATATTAAACAAAAGGGAAGACTAGTAAAGAATATACATCATCCCCTTAATATCGAGGGATGATTCTACATAATTGGAACATAAAGACACCAACATTAATCACCTCCCTTCTTTCACATCTTGCTCCTTGACTCCAAAACCCTATTTCCCTCCCCGCCAATTGAAGATCATTGGTCAAATATAGCTAACATATGACCACCTTTAGTGTAATATAATGCTTATATGCAAGGCGATAACATACAGCCCTCATAAACACGTTATCAATAAAATCAAAACTTTCTCTCCTTTTTTCCTTCAATAAGCCACGGCAAACATACACCCCTTTAAGCAATTCATACAAATTATTTTACAACCTATACACACCTACATACATCATTCCTAAGATATTCTAAGATGTTTCCAAGCATTGGCTAACCATTTGCAAGTAGTTATCAAGAAAAGGAAGCTAGGGTTTTAGTTGGAAAACTAGGGTTTTCTTGTTTGCAAGCTTGGTTTAAAAATCTAAACAAGGGTTTAGATTGTATTTCTCATCATCATACATCACTTAGGAGGTTATCTATAAAACCTTATTTCTTGTACATTTATCATTTTATGTTTTATGTGTTCTATTAAGCACTATCACCATTAGGATACTTTTAAACTATGTAAAAACATATTTCCTACTTGTGGTTAGATTTTACCACTTTTACATATGTTATTGGTAGTTGATAATATCAATGGAATAAAGGAATTATAAGATGGTAACAATTTTTTGTTAAAGTATAAAAAAAAGTTTCAAGTATAAACATGTAGTTAAAAAGATAAATAAAACAAAGTATAAAAATAAAACCCAAAAGAAAGAGTATATAGGGGCTTGTTTTCTTGGTTTCGAAATCCAAAGCATGGATTTATGTTTATATAAAATAGTACGTCACATGACGATTCCCAAAAGGTAAGGTAAACTCAAAAAACGGATTAATAACGAGAATGCTACGAATAAAAATACCGATTACGTTAATACCGCTGTTTAAATTAAATAAACTTTATAAAGCAAGTTATAAAATAACTTCAAAAAAAAGAATTTTAGTATTTTTTTACAAATTATTCATATTTTAGAATCCAAATGAAAAGAATCGTAATTTTATCAATTAATAACGAACAGTTATGAATTTCTCGAGTTACGACACTTATACTTTTATAAAACTTATTTTATCAAAGTATTACAGTTCATTTGCACCGAAAATAATTATTTTTTGTAAACTCATAAATAATTAGAATTTTCAATTACGAGAACGTACTCGAAAGAATCACTAAAAATACGAGCTATAAACAAACAATAAAAAAAAGAAAAAAAAAACAAAAAAAAAAAAAAAAAAATTAAAATATTACCTTACAGGGTTTTACGATAATTAAACTATAAAATAACTTATAATAACTGGTGTGAACAGTAAAAAGTATGTCATCAGAGGTTCAAAAAAATATTAAATGTCAAATATGATAACTCGTCCTAATACGAAAGCTGCGTGGGCATAAGAAACGTCAAAATCGGACTTAAAACGCAAAATTAACGCCCAGTTTTACTAAAAACGGTAATTATAAACGTTTTGTTACTTTATTAAACACAATTTACAAATTAACAAATCTATATGGTGAACTTGAACCTATAATAGACCTATATGTTGTTATATAAAGCTCAAAGTGGCTAAATTTACTAGGAGTTCAAAATGAGGCTTCTTCGGGGGTTGCAGTGATCGACGAGTTGTTAGATTAACGAATAAAAGTGTCCTAGCGTCCACATACGTCACTACATGACCCTTAATTATGATAGCCGCCCGAACGATAGTATGATTAGCTTATACGACCATTAATAATCAAGTATAGGTTTTACAATACTTTATACGACCTAAATATTGTATTAGGTTTCCATTGATCTTAAGCTGACGCATTATTCTATTAGTGAAAACTTGTGATTACCATTCACTTCAAGGTGAGTTTCGTAGTCCCTTTTTTTTCTAACTACTTGCTTATAATAAATCGGGGGAGATACATGCTTGATTTTCCATTGGACATCTAAAAGTGAGTTTTTCAAAACTGTATGCTATTTCCTGATTACATTATTGCCTAAGTTACCGTAGTTAGCCATTTTAAGTCCCCTTTATCCATGAATCCATAATTTACCTGCTGGGTTAATAAAACGCTAGTGTTAATGGATAAATCTATCGGTGACTGACCATCCCCAGTCTGGGCTGTGGTTTTCCTATTTGACCATTGACCATTTAACTAACATATGAAGAAAATTCGTAGGATGTTTAGCAACATCTGTATTAAGAAAATTCATAATAGGAATGCATTTGTACCATGTCTAATCCTGTTGGCGGCACAAACCCTTGAGACTTACTGGTTTGTATTGACAGTTTATTACGTTAAGGTTCGGTTGATCATGAGCTTAGAGGCCAATAATTACATGTTTTAGACTATTCAATGTATATCATGTCTACTATACTTAAATCTTGTGAGTCCACAGTATTTTCCTGATAAACCTATGAATTCACTCAACAAATTTGTTGACGTTTTAGCATGTTTTAATCTCAGGTGCTGAGGTATAAGCTTGGATGGGAGCCGTGACGGATATCTATTAGAGGGATTCTGATTTCTTAAATTCAATGAAACTTTTGTCTTATAAAATCTTAATGTCTTTTAAATAAAACTATGGGACCTAACGTGAAAACTCTGATCTTTTGTAATGACATCGAATGAAAACTTAATTTTAAAACGACCATTTAAGTGTCAGTGTTTTTTCATATCTTGAATGATTTTGTACTTTGACGTAGCACCACCATTGTTTACATTTCCCAGCTAGCAGACGCCTGTACATTGGGGGGTTTTGGTTTTTCTTTTTTTTTTTGTACACTCGAAACCTTAAAGAAATATGGAATGTGAATCTCTTTGACCCTGTTGATACACCAATGGTGGATCGATTGAAACTGGATGAGGATCTCATGGGGATTCCAGTTGACCAAACTCGATTTAGAGGAATGGTTGGCTCCCTAATGTACCTTACAGCCAGTAGACCAGACCTTGTATTCGCTGTGTGCATGTGTGCTAGATATCAGGCTAAGCCTACCAAAAAGCACCTTGAAGCAATCAAACATATCTTTCGGTACCTAAAAGGAACCATTAACATGGGTCTTTGGTATCCGAAGGATAATGTTATGTCACTAACAGCTTATGCAGATGCGGATCATGCGGGATGTTCGATATTCTAGAAGAAGATACATTCGGTACAGTGCTCAGTTGATCTTGGAGATAGATTGGGTTACGCTGGTTCAACAAAGAATCAGACGAAGCACGGCAACTCAATAACAAGAGGCAGAATACATTGCAATGTCTGGAATGTTGTGCTCAAATACCTTTGGATGAGATCTCAGCTAAAAGACTAAACTCTACGACTTTCTGTTCAATAAGATTCCTCTGTACTACTTGATAACAAACAAATGCAATTGCTCTAAGACTGCAACAAAGTCGCAACACTCACATCTACAGCAACATCCGACATACTACAACCATTTCATTCGAGAGCAAAGTGGAAAATGTAGTGGTCGAACTCTACTTAATTTCGAGAAACAAACTATCAACTGGCCATGATACCTCACAAATCTTTTACCAGAGAGCGTTTCGAATTTCTATCTCCCATGGCGACTTGATGAAGAGTTTAACCCCTGAAACCCCTCAAACGCCTTCAAGAAGGATAGGATGATTAAATGAATGGTTGTCCTCTTGTAACCTTTGTACATAAGTACATAAAAATAGACTTGGTAAATATTTTTAAGTCATATATGTAGAATACAAAATGGTTTGCAATTACTTCAAATGTGCAACCACGGATTTCTCATTTTGACAGAAAAGATTGTCGTCTGAAAGACAACTGTTCCTAACAACGGTTAATTAATTTTACAACGGCATGTGATTAACACTCGGGCATGGATTACTTTATATCCATGCAACTTGGGATTAATGTACGTTTCAGTGCATTTTTCTTAATTCGGAAGAGAAGTCTTCCTGTTTGATAACCAAATAATTTTTCTTAATTGATTCTTCAAAATTATTTGTGTTAAACACGGTGGTAAAAGTATTGTTTGAAAATCAATCCGGACAATTTGACACTCAATCAATGACTACAGCTCTTTCAATAGAAAATGGGTCATCGATTGAGGGGGAGAGTGTTGTTCAAATTTAATGTCTGGGTGCCGATTGGAAAGTGTAACCGGGTCTTGGAGAGACAAAAGAAGCTAAGGAACTAAATCTTCAAAGCTCTCACTGCATCAGCTGATGTTCCTTCTAGCGTTACAGAGACAACTGATACAACATCAACACTTCAACCACCACGTCCTCCACTACAAACCTACAGTTCATCGAGATATTTGGTAGAAAGATAAAGATCTGAAGAAACTTCAAAAATCTCGATTGCTTCATTAGTGGAAGGCTCAGAGATATTGGCTACTATCTAATCAAGAGAAGTGAATGATTGTATCATTCCAGCATTAAGGTCAATATCATCGGTAATGAAACATACATCTCGTACATTAGATGTTATGTGTCAGTCTATGAATTTTTCATTAAACTTAAAAAACCAGGTTTTTGAGTTTAACGAAAAAATCTTTCAAAATTATCATATCTGACACTAACACATACCCTCAACGATTGAGGGGGAGCATTAATATGTTCCAAACACGGCTTGTGAATAATAGGCAAACTTTTCTCCCAATTTTATAACATATTTAAATCAAGTGATATCCAAAATGTCAAAGGGTTTAAAATTTTTGATAAGGGGAGAAAATGTGATTAAAAATATGTAATGTGATCATATTACTCAAGTGTATACTCCACCATCATGTGCTAAACATTTTCGAATACCGATGCACATGTTGAGGGGGAGCTTTTCTGAAATGCAAAAACAATCGGGTACTAAACACTTTGATAGTTATATCATAAGTACCTGATTGAGTTTTTCAACGTGATTTTATGGCTAAGGTGAAACGTGTACCAAAAGATCTGGACCAATGTACTTTACCTTTTATCGAAGTTATAAGGATGGTAAGGTTAGGTACTCGTTCCTATGATCCTGCCAGAACCGGAGGGATCTACCCAGGGATAATCCACTAGTTAGTACAGAAGTCCTTAGGTATGATTAAAAGGAGTAAATGTGAGAACAAGGGAATAGTGCCGACTGAGATGGAGCTAGTACTGGAATATACCCAACTAAGGGGTACTATGGCATTTGAAGTCTCTGGTAAGCATCTGAGGGGTTTAAGGAATGGAAAGATGAATTGTACAGATAAAGGGTTGTAAAGAGAAAGAGTCTTCATACACTGCTGAGGCAGAAACGTGGTCAAATAACTATGCTGTCAGAATCACAGGTTGATTGATGACATTGACGAACGACATCATGGACCTGTGATGCAATGCTCACAAACCTTCCTAGCCATTCGAATTTCTCTTGAAAAGAACACTTGTCTATTGTCACGGGAGACTTAAAACATTGCCAATCTACCTTTCTTACTCACTCTGGTAGTCGGTATTGAATAAAGGTGGCAGTCAGCTCTCAGCCTCCGAACTCACATAATTATTATAAGGCACTTTTGGTCATAGAGCAAGTATACAACTTGATGACACAATACCGTTATGCCACACATTTCCAATTATCTTGTCTCTCTTCACCTCACTGATGGATCAAGGTGTTTAGAGTCTATGTTAATCAGCGCTGACTCCATCTCGCACAGATACATCCACGTGTGAATACGAAGGTATTTCACTATGAGAAGGAAATCCTGTAAAGCCTGACCTCAAAACACAGTTTAGGTAGGTGAACTTGTTCGCGATTCCTTCAAAGAATCCCAAAAGTGTCACAGTCCTGCCACGAGCCTACGAAGAGTGAGTATACCCTTCCAATCGTGTGAAGATCAAGACTTGTCGCACAGCGATAAGAATTGCGGTTATTGGAACATTTGAGCAACCAACAAAACTATCGAAGTGTTAAATAAAATATTAGACATAATTAACGCAAACATGGTCGCTTTCTTAAACTAATCAGAGGGAAGTGAAGATTTTCATCATATACTTGATTTTCTCACTACAAGTCACATCAAGCATGCTCTTACAGAAAATCCTATTATCTATACTTCTCACATTTAACAGCTTTGGGAAACTGCCTCTGCAAGCACGTCAGAGAATGAAGAAATGGAGATAACTGCTACCATTGATGGAAGAGTCAAGACTATTACTAAAGCATCTCTTAGAAGACATCTCAAGTTAGAAGATGATGATGGTATTAGTTCACTACCAAATACTGAAATTTTTAAGCAACTTGCTCTTATGGGGTATGCATCTGATTATGAAAAGTTGACCTTACAAAAGGGTTACTTTTCACTACAATGGATATTCTTAATACATATTATTCTTCATTGCCTAAGTCCTAAGAAGACTGCTTGGGAGCAGTTTAGTAGCAACATAGCTACTGCTATTATTAGTCTGGCCACAAATAGGACTTTCAATTTTTCTAAAATGATTTTTGAAGGAATGGTAAAAAATTTGGACAGTAGAAAATTCTTGATGTATCCTAGATTCATTCAAATCTTTTTGAACAAACATAAAAGACACCTTCTCCCTCACAAAAGAACTTATGTTGCTCCTACCCTCACACAAAAACTATTCAGCAACATGAGAAGGGTTTCCAAGGGTTACACTGGGGTAGACATTCCACTATTTCCAACTATGCTCACTGCACCTGAGTCATCTCCTTCTAGAATAACATCTTTACCATCCTTATTACCCCAAACACATCTATCCACATCTCAGCAACTACCTACACCACCATTCATGCAAACTATCCATGATGCAGAAGAACCTGGTACTATGCCCCATGATTCATCTCAACAAGGGGGTTCAATCAATTGGCAGTGATGAGGGCAGTTTGACACTCAATGAATTGACGGTTCTTTGTACAATATTGTCCAAGAAGGTGGAGGATTTGCAAAATGACTTAAAGCAGACAAAATTGACATATGGTGCTGCTTAGACTAAGCTCATTCTATTGGTCAAGAAGTTGGAGCACAAGGTAAAGGAAAGCAAATCTAGAAGAAGGGCAAGAGTGATTATATCTGATAATGAGGAAGATTTAGAGGATTCTTACAAATAGGGGAGGATAATTGCTGAGATTGATCAAAATCCTTCTATTTTATTGGTACAAGATGAAGGAACTTCATGGATTCAAGAGGATGCTGAGATTCAGACAAGGACTAGTGCTGATACTGAGATACTTTTACACCAAGAAGAGCCTACTTATAACACCCCCATTTTTGACATATAGCAGCGGAAGCTATTCTGGGGTATTATTTCATAGTACAACAGTCATAATCATAGAAAACGACTTGAAAGAGATGTTTTTAAAAGACAAGTTATCATTTATTATTTCATCAGAGTTTTTACAAATAGAGGTCCCAAAATCTACATGAAAACATAAAGTTTGAATGATAACAGTTTAGCCATCTTCAAGTCCATGCCACTCCGTGCCATAAGATGTTCAGTTACCTGAGATAAACATGCTAAAAAGGTCAACACAATGGTTGAGTGAAATTCATAGGTTTATAATAAATAGTGTGAATACAAGTCATCATAAGAGTAGGTTACGTTGTTATACACCCATAAGTGTAATAATTGCAATGAGTATAATTATTATGGAAAACAGTATTATTGTGTCTAAGCTCATGGAACTCAAACTGACTAGTGTATTGGTATATGCTATTTTACACATACCTTTTACCTAATTAAACGGGCTAAAAAGACAAAAAATGACCAAAAACATGATAAAAATGCATTGTATACGTTTGTTTTGTGATTTGTGTCTTGCAGGTACGGATTTTTATCAAAAAGGACAAAATTTAAGCAAAAATGGACAAAGCCGAGCACGGGAATGGAAAGAGGACGAAAAACCAAAGCCAAAGGCAAACCCATCTTCCATAGACCAACCCGGGCCTATTTTATTAGGCCGGGTCAGCCCAAGATTGATAATTTATAAGCCTTAAAGTCTAATAATAAAAAATAAGTCCATGATCCATTTACCCTTTACTTATTTCGAGCCCAAAATCGATTTATACTAAACCAGGCCCAACTCCTTTACATAAAGCCCAAGTCAAACCTCACATATAAACACGGGTCAAATTAGGTCAAATGTATTGTTTATCCCTTACAGTTTTCCCTCCTATTTCACCCTTTCACCACGAGCAGGGTAAATCTACAAAGTACACACTTGGGAACCACGCTGACAATCCCCAGCTCAATGATTGATTAAAGGGACGTGTAAGCAATCTAATGGTCAATATGATGTGATTTGAAGGCAATTATTGATCGAAGGCTGAGATTAAAACAAGAGGAGCATCTCAAGGGGCTAGAATCTTCCTCACATCGCTATAAATAGATCAAGGATCACACAGTGAAATGGTATCTAGGAGTAGGAGTAGAATAGGTAGTTTAGCTTATTTTTCAGCTTATTTTAATTTTATTGTCTTTCAAATTAATAAAATCGAGTTTTAATAATATTAATAAATATTTTTATAAATTTATATTAAAAATATTATATTTTTATATTTATAAGTTGCAAAATTGCAATATTTACCCCTTGGTTAATAGATCTTTACATAACTTTTAGTCTTTATATAAAAAAGTACATATAATTTTAAAACCTTTTAACTTTGAAACTTGCAAAAATAGTGTCCTTTATAGTATTATAAATTTTAGAATAATGAAATTTTCAGCCCCTTTAGTTATAAATTTCAAAGAGCGTTACAATATATAGCCCCCCTTATCATGAAATATTTGCAAACAAGTCCAAAAAGCCTATGCAAGCTTATTTAGGATTTCAAATGATATTTGCCGGTTATAAACTTTATTGAGAATAAGCTAAAATACGATGTTCTAACAAAACAAAGTTTAGAAAAAGGATTCGTTAGCTAGAAATCAAAACGGGTCCATTTTTAGGGTTTTATAAAAAACATAATAGGTTTTGAGGATTTCAAATCTTCAAACAAAAGAATCATATATGATCTTAAGAGTATTATGAACATTCTAATACAGAATATAAGCTTATGGAACAAGATCGTAGGCTTACTTGAGCTAAAATGGGTCGAAATAGGTTTTTATGACTCGTACGCCTAGGAATGGCTTCAAGACTTCGTTTTTCTTGCTTCTTGGCTTCTATATGAGCTTAGGACAATCTCTTGATCTCTATTGTTGCTAGGGAATTGTTTAGAACTCCATTTAAGTGTGGTTGAGATAAGTTTTTGAGGGATGATTTTGAAAAGGGTGCCGTTGGTTGTGTATTTATAGGGTGAAAAGAACCCTTATGCCCGAAGTTTACTTGGTGTAAGAATCCTAGGCTAGAGAGTGATATTGAGGGCTAGGAGGTTGAGTAATACAACTAGAAAACTAGATAAGATATGTGGAGGGGGTTTGGAGGCCACGACTATGATATGGAGACAAGGAGGTGACAAGCCCACTTTGTGGCCAAGTATATTAGCAAGGAGGTGATGGAGGTGCTTGCTAGGCTTCTTGGTGACATATAGGTGGAGGACAAAGAGGTGCCTGGAATGTGGTTTTTGGTTTAAAAATGGGTAAAAAATGGTAAAAATTGTAAAAAATGGTATCGAGGGTTGGTTTAGGGTGCAGTTTAGGGTTTTTGGACTTTTAGAATTGAGTTAGGGATATGGTTTAGGAATAGATTAAAGTTTAGGAAAAGTGTAAGATTAAAGATTTAGGCTTAGGATTAAGGTTATAGGCTTAGTTTTAAGGTTTTAGGTTTAGATTTTGGTTGAAAGTGAAATTAGGGTTTAGGGTTTCGTTTAGGGTTTAGGGTTTTTGATTAGGGTTTTAGAATGATTAAGGGATTAGGTTTAGGGTTTAAAAGCCATGCATTAAGTGCTTGTACCTTGTACTAAAGTGGTGGTAAGAAACCAAAGTGATTTAGAAGGTAAAATGACCTAATTTGACTTTCTTGCATTATTGACTTGTATAATAGAGGCTTTTTCGAAAGTTTGTACAATTTGTTTTGGAGGGAAAATTAATCAAATGTGGTGCATTGTAACTTGTTTACACATGCTTTAGAGGCTTGCAACATTCATTTTATATGTATATATTACCTAAAAATAGGTTTTGATAAAAACGGTTTACGTTTAATGCCTGTTTAGATATAACTTTTGAAAAGTACGTTAAGATGGAGTAATGTACTGTGGAAAAATGATATTAAGAAATATACTTGACCATATTTTATGTTTACATGATATAAACATAGATATAGATGGCATTGATAGAGGTTGCGTGAGCTCGTTTACTTTAGAGATGCAAGTTACGGTTGCATAGAGAAAATAGAAGCAAAAAAATATCCCCTGTAAAAGTGGTAAAAAATGTGAATCTAATTTTAATAGAAGGATATTATAGTGCATCTAATTAAATAATTTGATAATTACATTGAAGAAAATTAACGGGTTTGTAATAGCTTTCCTCCCTTAAAAGAAATCTCGTCCCGAGATTTAGTTGGATGCCGGAGTGATGTTTAAAAATAGATGTGGACATTTAGCACGAATTTGATCTTTGCGTTCCCATGTAAATTCCGGTCCTCTTTTAGAGTTCCATTTTACTTTGATTATATGAATACGACTTTGTTTTAGTTGCTTGACTTCTCGATCCATAATTTCTACTGGTTCTTCTACAAAGTTGAGTTTGTCATCAAGTCGAAGCCTTTTTCATGGAGATACAATGGGATTATCGTTATATAAGTATTTCTTTAGATTAGAAATGTGGAAAGTATTGTGGACAATACTAAGTTCTTCAGGAAGCTCTAGTTTGTATGCCACTGGGCCAATCCGTTCAAGGATTTTGAATGGTCCAATGTACCGAGGGTTAAGCTTTCCTGCTTTCCAAAACAGTTTTTGTCTGTTTTTGGTCATTTAAGCTCGTTTTTAGAGGTAAAAGATATGTGTAATTAAGCACTTATCAATAGCATTAAAGTAAACTAAGTCCCGAATGTACCAAATTAAATTGTTTCACCAAAGTCAACTAAGTCCCGAGTGAAAGCAATTTATCCCGCTATAGTATGTAGTCGAAATGATAACACCGAGACAGTACCATAAAAACAGCTGAGTACCGGATGTAGTCGAAATGACAACACCAAAACAGTACCATAAAAACAAAGTATGTACCGAATGTAGTCGAAATGACAACACCAAAACAGTAACATAAAAATCAAGTACGTCCCGGATGAACACATTTCTACGTGTAGGATACTGACTAACTGGAGGACTCATCATACAATTGTGTACCTCTTTTATCATCAGAGAAACTGTTTCTTACATCTCTTCCCCCACGTAGTTGGAATAATACACCAAAAGCCACGAGTTGCAACACTGATTTTCTCTGCGGTTATGACTTTCATCTTCCCGGAATGACCTTAAACAAGGAGAAGGTATAAAGTTCATCACGTGTACCCGTTGAGTATTTAGATGTATGTCTCTTATAAAATTGATCCTGGTCTTGTCACTAAAATATTGTCACTTTGTCACAATAAACCTCAAATTTAATCATAAACCATAAACCATTAACCAAAAATTTGCATCATATTTGAACTTAACAACACAAACAAAATGGTTGAATCATCGTTCTGGTGACGTAATCTTCGCTCAAATGTAGGTAATGAATCGGTGTAGAGATTTTGTGCTCAAGCAAATCTCTAAGTAACTCATATACTCCTCCAATGTATGAAGACCATTCATCACCTCTGGTGATTTCCTACATCGTCTTATACGTGGTGGACACTGAGTACTAACAACGTTCTCCTTTTTAAGTGATAGTTAACCAGGTCTTTAACCATCTACCTGACTGCGGGTAAATAGATAAATCCAAGTCTTCATACTTTAATTCTAAGCTCAACGAGCAGTTTCATTGAAAGTCATGATCCTAACCATCCCGACTTCAAGATAAAATAAGAACACGCCTTCATGAAATTCAACTTCAATATCAAATAAAGGATACCAAATCAACTTCGTGATCACTTGACATCGTAATCTGAATCTTTAGCCGTTTGTCTAAATCCCCTTATCAATTCTGTAGGCTAATACTGATGACCACTGATGGAGACAACCCAATGAAACGAACCCGAGAATGAAGCAAAAAACACCAAATAACTTCAAACTCAACTAAGTAACGTCGTACAAAAAACCCCGTAGTCATTTAGAAAATTTAATACCAAATCTAGCCATTAAAAATTTAAGCTCCATGATTTTTTATAAAATTGATCCTGGTCTCGTCACTAAAATATTGTCACTTTGTCACAATAAACCCCAAATTTAATCATAAACCATAAACCATTAACCAAAAATTTGCATCATATTTGAACTTAACAACACAAACAAAATGATACAAATTTTCAGAATTGTTATTATTAGCCCTAAACAATAACCAAATATGAACATGGTCTAACTCCTACGTTTGGTCTAGGCCCATGTAATTTTTCTTGTGGCTCGTCTGCCAAAGAGCTTCACCACCTTGCACACTATATCCGGCCCATACCAACAAAATTCTCTGCCCTATGTTGTCCAGCCCATTCCATCTTTCTGTTTGTATACCCAACGCATGTATACAAAGTTATCAACAAGTGGGTATATAATAGTTAACCTAACAATTAGGTCATTCGTAACCTAATCACAAAAGAAACCGCCCCATCTCATTCATCTCTCCTCTCACGCCTACCAAATCTGCTACCAAAACACATCATTCTCATCTTATCATAACACACCCTCAGCAGCTACACGATCAAAATCCAACTCCTTTCTTGAATCTATAACCACATCCGAAACATAAGTGCCCACGTTTACTTATCTTGATCGAACCACACCTTGAGCATAAAGTATCAGCTTCAAGATCCTTTCTAGGGTCTCGGGTAGGTTATATGTTGTCTAATGTATTTCGTGTCTTACAAATCGAAACAAGGACGGGTCATAACAGTTTTGTTAATGACCTTTATTTATGTTCGAAAATTGAAGATGGTATTTTACCATGACATAGATCTATGATGAAGTTAAATTGTGTATTTTGATCTTTGAAAGTACTTTGTTTCAATTGTTATACACACAAAAACAATCTGAGATCTTGATTTATCATTTTAGTTCGAGTCTTGATGATGGTGTTGGAGGAGTTGTGATAATAATTGTGACGATGGGATATAGTTTGGATTTGTTGAGGCTGATGATGTGGGTTTCGATTGTAGTTGTTATGTATTGGCTGTTGTTGATGATATGTTGTTGGCTGGTTGTTGTTGGTTTGTATATAACATGAGTCTCTCTTCCTTTTTTCATTTCTTGTTTGACCAGACTCAATGTGTTTTGACCAGGTCAACTCGGTAATAACCGAGTTGACTCGGTTTGGTTCTTGGTAGCAAAACGCAACCAACCAAGGTAAAACCTAGCAAAACGCAACCTGTCTTGGGGGCAAAACGCAAGGTTTCAAAAATTTTGGCAGCATGTTGTTTATATATTCTTTATATTGGGTCTTCAATCAGGCAAAACGCAACCACCAAAACGCAACCACTAAACCGCAACCACCAAAATGCAACTAACAAAACGCAGTTGACCAGTCAAAACGCAGTTGCCCGGTCAAACCGCAATGAGCTGTCACTTTTGTACTTTTGTCTTTTTGCAACAGAAAATCCGGATCTGTGTTTTCTATTTCATCAAAATGCAACCAAGAAATAGAGTTAAACCCATATTTGTTTACACTATAATCTTGTCTTGTAAGCTCAAAAAGAATAACAGATTTGAACCAGATGAAACATAAACATATAACATCAAACATATCAATTTTTGTGGCTTTTACACAAGAAAAACCACACGAATACAAATAATAAAAATAGGACCAGATATGAATAGTGAACAGTTGATGAACAATTACAACAAACAGTAGATGACCATTAACCCGGACAACAAACACATGATAAAAATAACGAGACCAACCGGACCATAAATCATAACCCTGACCCAAGAACTCAATTGAGGCTCTGATGCCAATTGTTAGATATAAAGAATTGTAGATCCGGTTGGTGTTATGATGATGTTGTTGGGTTTTAACAACTATTAACCATTAAAGATCACGAGTACGCAGCGGAAAACATAAACACGTATAGAATATGTAATTAACAAAGGGATCAAGAAGTGTGTACCTTTTAGCAATAAATGAAACCACCTTCTTGAATATACGCGTGTGTATAAATAGAATACCACGCAAACTAATAAAGTTATCAAAGTAGATAACCTCTATGGTGTGCATACACTACACGTCACCGAGATACGTTAGGATGCTAGTCCTTTCTTCACGAATAAAACAACTCAACACTTTGTTCTTGTTTTTGGATCTTGGCGTCACACGGACGAATCCCACAATGGAATAAATACTGATCGTCATACTTGAAGGGATAAAAAAATATACATTCAATATCTTATGCATGGCAATTCATGCATGTCCAAATCATGCATACGTATGGTCTTAATCTCATATGTATATTAACTGTTTGCATGTGAAGGAGGTTTTAATATATGAGATGTCGACTCACTATATTAAGGATATGATAATCGTATATCATGTGTGTTTTTTTAGGCGTCAATTACAATGAACCATAGAGGTTCATTATATAACCTAATAACTTGGTCTCCAAGTCATAATAGGACACCTCCTCAAGTTTACAATAAACGACACTCGACCCCCTCCTTCTTTCTCTAGTTCGACCAGTCACAACCAACACCTCACGGGTTAGGTTTTCGTACTAACAAGTCCCTCACTTGTTAATATCTATTAATTAAATCTAACGTCTAACGTAATAATTAAAGACCGTTTAATATTTCATGAAATATATTAATTAGATTAATAAACGTATCCTCTGTGTATCGTGTGACGGGCTGCACCATTGGCTATATAGTTCCGGTCTGTTATTATTTAAATTTATGGATAGGACATATCCCAACAGCTCCCACTTGGACATGTCACAAATAAATATAACAACATTGGTAAGCGTCTAGCAACACGCCAATGCTCCAGAAATACCTGAGTGTACTTTCATAAAGTCACAGTTTTAAAAGTTTTAAGTGTTTACAATCCCTTTGTTTCTGATGAGTCGTTAAAAATGGATATGGATCAATAGTCTTTCCATTATTAACTGATTCTGTTTTCGTATTTATGATTAATTGATTACCAAAAATCATTGACGACATATCTACCTGGAGTCTTTGGGTGCGGCCACAAATTACATATGATTAACCTACGAGGGGGCCAGTGGTAGCATACTTCAACTATTGAAGAAACAAAATCTTTATTGACTTCAAGTGTATAGGTCATCATATGGCATAAAAACCCATTCTGACATGCCCTTATTAGTTACTTATTCCGGATAACTTAAAGTATATGAGAAGAAGGAATAACCACTTTTGCTAAACTTACTTGGCATCTCAAGTCTAAGGATTTAGTAAATTAAATTCATCTTACATGATTTATTAATGAGCCGATCCATAAAGTGATAATCTTGTTAGTCGGGGTAGTCTAATATTCATCTTATAAAATATCCTGTGAGTTGGCGGACTCTTCTCTTTTATATCCAAGATATACACATTCTACTCAGATTTGTCTTAGTTTAACAATATTCCCATATTGTTAATCGACAACGGACTAATTTAGAATAATAAAAATATTATTCACGGGATTAAACTGCAAAATTAGGCCAATTTTTATTAATATAACCCAAATTGTTGATCTGAGAAAAATGACTCCTTTTATTATCCCTCCCCTTTCCCCCTTCTTTCCCTTTTTTTTTTTTTTTTTTTCTTTGTTTTTTTACTCTCCCTTTTGGACACCCTTAGTATTTATTGTTTTATAATTGTTCGTTGTATAATAGTTAATAGTACATTTTTCGGTTGTAAGTTTTTTTTTTCCCGGTTGATAAACCCGGTATATTGTAAGTACTATATATATATTCTTTTCCAACTTTGGAAGAGACAGCTAGTCATTTTTCCTTTTCATAAGGAACACATTTTCTCTCTCTAGAATATTCTCCTAGTGTTTCCTCTCTCTAGAAATAGCTAAAGCACTCTGAATCATCCACCCGTGTTATGGAAATAAACGATCCTACAATTGGTATCAGAGCGGCGTTTGAATTCGTCGATTGATTCATATGGTTGTTTTAGCTTAACTTCGTGCTTATTTTTTGAAGAAATAAAAAAGCACCACGGCTGATTTTTGATTTGGGCTTCATTGTTGTTAATCTTGTTCTTACTTGTTTACACATCAAAAGGTTGATGTTTTACAAATTTCGTGCTTATACAAAGCCCTAGGGTACGAATTATAAGCTTTTAAGTCTAGTGTCTTCGTGGAGGGTAGCTTCATATTGGTCGATTCACAAAGAAATACGGTTAAGTGTGTTTAATCATCATATACCAACACTGAATATTGTATTTGTAAACCTACTTTCGTGGATCGGAATGATTCATATCGGCTTGATTTTGGTTAATTCGTACAATTGTCTTCTTGGAGGTTTGCTTATTTTTTTATTGTTCTTCAGGCGAGTTTGACAAGGTAGGGACTAGATCGGGAAATTTTGGGAAAAAGTCAAAGGCGAGTTGCCAAAAGTCAAAGGCGAGTTGCTTAATTTTAATAATTATATTCGCGGCGGTTTGGTTAAATTTGGTGGCGAGTTGCTTGTTCGCGGCGGTTTACACAGGATAGTAGCGAGTTGCTCACGGCGAGTTGCTTAGTTTATTGGCAGCGAGTTGCTCACGGCGAGTTGCTAAACGGCGGTTTGCTAAACGGCGGTTTGCTAAACGGCGGTTTGCTAAACGGCGAGTTGCTAAACGGCGAGTTGCTTATTTTATTGATCCAGCGAGTTAACAAAACTAGGCAGCGAGTTACTTCAAAACCACGGCGGTTTGCCTAGTAAGATCTTGGCGGCGAGTTGGCCTGTTAGGCGGCGGTTTGCTTTCACGGCGGGTTGAACAAAACAGATAGACGGCGGTTTGATTTAAAAAAAAAAAAAAAAAAAAGTATCCAGACGACACCCCTTTTAGCGACACTTTTTGGCGAAAAAATAAAGTAATTTGTAATCTTTTTTCTATAGCCTTTTTAACTTATTTTTACATCAAATTCAAATTTTGGTAATAGGGTAAAAATTATTTCGGTCAAAACCTTTTTAGCGACACTTTTTGGCGGGAAAAATTAAGTAAAATATAATTTTTTCTTTAGCCTTTTTAGCTTATTTTTACACCAAATTTAGATTTTGGTAATAGGGTAAAATTTATTTTGTTCATAATCCAACTGCGCCAAATTTCAAACAAATCAACAAACCAAATATCACAACCAATTATTCATTTACGGTTTTTCTATTGATTTTGTAAAATCCCGGTAAACTTCTTATCGGTTTAAATCTTAGACTTGTAAAATCCCGTGAACGTTAATTGCATTCATAACCAATACATCAAGACGTCTAATATGTCAGAAGATATTTGGTATGCCGGTTCCGATACACGCCCACCAATGCTTGACAGAACAGACTTTGAATCTTGGCAACAACGCATTCGTCTGTATTGTCTGGGAAAAAATAATGGAGAGAACATTATGAAATCGATTACTGAAGGTCCATTTCAAATGGGAACGTTCATACAAACTCCTGCTGAAGATGCTGAAGAAACTGAGGGTGCACTTCAACTAGGTCCAGAACGTGCTAGAGTCTTTACAGACCTTTCTGCTGAAGAAAAGGAAAGGTATAAAGCTGACATTCGTGCTACGAATATCTTACTTCAAGGTATACCAAAAGACATCTACACACTCATCAACCATTACACTGACGCCAAAGACATTTGGGACAATGTGAAGATGATTCTGGAAGGTTCTGAGTTAACAAAGGATGACAGGGAATCACAATTATACGATGAATTTGAACGCTTCTGTCAAATCAAAGGAGAGACCATTCATGTTTACTATGTTAGGTTTTCGAAGCTCATTAACGACATGAGAAACATCAAGATGACCATGTCCAGAATGCAGCTTAACTCTAAGTTTGTGAACAACATGTTACCTGAATGGAGTAGATTCATTACTGAAGTCAAACTAAACAGAGGTTTGAAAGAGTCTAACTTTGATCAGTTGTATGCCTACTTGAAGCAACATGAGGTACATGCAAATGAGAACAGAATGATGATGGAAAGGTTCATTCAACCTACTGATGACCCCTTGGCACTAGTGTCTAATGCATCAAATCAGAAGTATCCAACACAATCATCTGAGTCTCCACAATCCTCAAATCAACCATCAATTGTTGATAACTGTCAAATGGACACAGGAAGCACTTCAACGGATAACTTGATTGAAAGCCTAACCAACACACTTGCCCTCCTCAATCAATCATTCAAAGCACATCTTCCTCAAACGAACAATCAACTCCGAACTTCCTCAAACGCAAGGAACAATGCTACAGTTCAAGACGACAGAGTTGTTGTTCAGGATGTTCGAGGTAGATACAATGCGAATAATCAAGGAAGACCATTTCAGAGGAACAATGCAAGAGGAAATGTTGTAGCTGGGAATGTTGGAGGTCAGAACAGAGTTGGAAACATGAATCCTGGTCAAGCTAAACCCATTATGTGCTACAACTGCAAAGGAATCGGGCACATAGCACGAGAATGTCCACAACCAAAGCGTCCTCAGGATTCAGACTACTTCAAAGACAAGATGCTGCTTATGAATGCTCATGAGAATGGTGCAGTACTGGATGAAGAACAGTCGTTGTTTCTTGCAGGAGAACAGGTTACCAACTTTGATGATGATGTGGATGATTCACCCGAGAATGATTTGGCACTCAATGTGGATCATATCTTTGAAGCTGATCAATGTGATGCATTCGACTCTGATGTTGATGAGGCTCCTAATGAACAGACCATGTTCATGGTAAATCTGTCATCTGAAGATCCAATCTACGATGAAGCCGGGCCATCATATGACTCGAATACTCCGTTTGAGGTACAAGATCATGATACCTTTGTAGATCATATGGATGAGTATCATGAAGTACACGAGATGCAAAACGATGTACAACACAACTACGTTGTTGACTCTGATGCTGACTATACGAGTGATAGTAATATTATTCCGTATGATCAGTATGTACGAAATGATAGCAATTGAAGTCATTTCACGATGAAATGCATGAACATTGTGTTGTCCAAAGTATGTCAGCAATATAAGGCAGGTAAAGTAGATAAGAGACACATTGGACTTCTGAACTTGCGAGATATAGGAACTGGTTCGGGGTGTATTAACAACCTAAGTTTGAATTACGATAATAACTAAAGATTGATGACAATGAGATAAAATCTCTGACCGAAATCCGAAAAGAAACTTCTTAAACATCGGGAACTTCATTCTGCACAATTGCAACTCGTTCACACTTAACCAGCATAAAATAGAGAGGAAGAAGCGATCATTTTGAAAAGGAATTAAAACAAAAGAAGACAAATTCCTTGAAGATTTTTTAGAACATTAAAAGGCTAAAAGAAAAGTGAAGATAGATTATACAAACAAGATCGATCTGTACAAACTTTCACATGATAGTAAAAGCCAAAATCGTTTTTATGAATGAAAAGAACAAGGTAGCGATAGCTACAAAAATCGCTTATGTCTCACCCTCAAAGCAGGTTCAGACCAGCCCTCTATAATGGGACAGTATTAGTTCATGTCCAATCATGGCACGACCGTTTGGTGCATGACTCAGGGACACTCGAGATATGGCTTAGATAACTATGAAAAGGGAAAGATGTGAGAAAATGAAAAGCCCTCAATGTGTGGAAAATAAAGTTAGGATTGCCCCCCCCCCCCCAGATTACTCGAAGGAGAACTTTCTTGCAACCTTTGCTCCACAAAGAAATCTGACCCCAGAACAGATATTTTGGTCCATAGATAATAATGACAGGAAAAAGGCTGAGACCTCAGTTCCAAAACCACTTTCAGCATTGACAGTGTATCCACCCAATACTCCTGTCAAGCTTGTCCCCAGAGTTCTTCCAACTAAAAGTCAAGTGAAGATTAATCTTTATGTACTCACATAACTTTTTACGGAATTTGACAAAACTTGAAAAAGGAATCCATCCCCACCGGTGTTACAGAAAGGGGAAAATGGTTTTGAGCAAACAAAAAGATGTTACCTCACTGAAGTTATTCCATTTTTCAAAACTACAAGAACACTTTGCAGGAGTTCAAACGGCCCTCTTTAAAGAAGTTAAAGTAATGGAAGAAATTTTTGATCAAATGAATGACGAAGTGGACCAGAATACTGTGGACAAGCAATGTGCTGAAATTGAAAGGAAAAACATTCTCATTACAAATGAGAATCTGATTGCTAATTGTTTGTCGAATCAACTGTTGTATGATGTGGAAAAATCACGTTGTCTAGATCTTGAAACTGAGATGTCTAAAGTTCAAAATAAGATAAAACATGTTTCAAAATTTGAAAGGGAATACCTAAATTTGCAATTGAAGTATCAACACCTACAAGAAAGTTTTGACAATAACAAATCACAAACTTCTCAGGATGTTCCTGAATTTAACTCATTTGTCAAGATTAACAATCTAGAAAATTAGATTCAAGAAAAAGACAACGTGATTAGAGACTTGAAAGTTCTAGTCTCTAATGTGAATGACAGAAGTTGTGAGCCTTATAATGCTAACGATGTCACTGATCTTCTTGAACAAAATGAGCTTTTAAGAGTAGAAATAGAAAAGGTTAAGCAGCATTACAAGGAAATGTTTGAGTCTATTAAGATCACGCGCACTAGCACTAATGAAAAGACATCTTCCTTGTTAACACAGATTGAGGATCTAAAGGCTCAATTAGAAGGCAATTTGAAAGTTGCCGCTAGAAGTTCTGTCAAAACAAAAGTTCTTGCTCCTGGTATGTATGCCATAGATGTAGAACCAATCCCTCCTCGCCTTAAGAACAATAGGAATGCTCATTTAACCTATATCAACCATCTTAAGGAGAGTGTAGAAACAGTTAGGGAGATTGTAGAGGAAGCTAGAGTAGTTAAACCACTGGATAATGGTACTTAACACTATGCTGTCAATACACTAAGCCTTTCTCAGGAATTGTAGAATTAGTTATTTTGGCACTTGGCCCAAAAGAATTCACCGAAAGATATAGCAAGGCTCCTTCCATCCCATTAACTAGGAAGAAAGCAGTTACTTGTACTAATAACACACAAAACATGGCGTGGCACCAAAAGTTTCAACAGTCTAATGTCCAGGTGATTCCTTCTACAGGAGTAAGCGGTTCCACTCGTGCATGCGATCAAAGCCTAGAAACAATACAAGAACAATAGGATCCTGCCAGCCTAAGAGTGTGAATAAACAAGAAAGTAGAAACCATCCCTACGAACAAAAAAATCTTTTTGGACAAAAGTGAAAACCGGTTGATTCTGGCAATAGCTCTAAGCTGTTGTAATTAATATTGAATTCTGAATTTGTGCAAAACTGTAACAAATGTTTAAACTCTGCAAGCATGAAATGTGTTTTTAATACTTGAATTCTGTGAATGCTACCCCCACTGTTAAAATTGTCTTGAATAAAGGGAAGCAGATTTGGAAACCAAAAGGCAAACTGTCTGATAACAGTTTGAACAAGACCAAGCAGATTTGGCAACCAAAAGGCAAACTGTCTGATAACAGTTTGAACAAGACCAAACAGATTTGGCAACCAAAAGGCAAACTATCTGATAACAGTTTGAACAAGACCAAGCAGGTTTGGAAAGCAACGGGCAAACTATTTGCTAATGTTGGTTATCAATGGAGACCCACAGGAAAGAAATTCACCTTAGGAAAACTTAATTGTGGTTATCAATGGGGAGGGAGTCGCCGCCACAGGAAAAAAAGTTTGCCTTAGGAGACTGTGCCCTTTTAACTATGGATTTCCTGTGACATGTACTGCTATTTTGGCTAACCAACAGGACCCCAACACAAATTGGGGATCCGAAATTCCAAACCCTCCAAATTCGACTGTTTTCAAGTGCAGGTGGTACAGATCATCCTTTGGTATCTGGACTCAGGCTGTTCAAAACTCGATTTAGAGGAAGAAATGGCTCCTGTACGCATCAGTTCAGGACCCGAGCCTTAAATGATATTTGGACAAAACAGTTCAAGCCTCGTTCTTTATCAAATGATGTCTGCTCAAATCAGTTCAGGCCTCGCTCCTTAATGTATTAAGATGTTTGAGCACAGCAGTTCAAGCCTCGGTCTTCATTGTCAAAAGATGTTTAAACAAATCAGTTCAAACCTCGTTTCTCAAATGTCACAAAGGCGTCTGCTGGCATCTCTCAGGGCCCCGTTCTTAAAGGAGAAGAATGTGTACGCTTCAGTGCGCTTTATCTTCAATAGAAGATAAATCTTCTTGTTCTTGATCATTCTCATCAACAAGTTTCATATTTTTTCCATGCTCGTTCAGTCGTTAAGTGGATCAACGTAGGTCATCTGGTATTCTAATTCACTAGATCAAAAATGGCAATCACATATGCAATTTTTAAAGGGGAGAATAGTGAATCAAAAATGTGATCAACACGGTTTAACTTGGTCTCTCAATTTGTATGAAATATATGGAATGTGAAAGAGATGTGAAAAAGAGATATGAATAGATCCTTCATTGCTCGAAGTGTTACATGATTAGAAAGGAAACCTCTTCTTATGGATCTACAGAAGTTGCAAAAGAAATCCTATCTTCTCATTTTCATTTGATATTCGTCAGAACACAAACTTTTTAGGTATTCACTACATCAGCAAATTCCCTTCTACTATACTTTAGCAATTCTATTCTGGAATACTTGACTCATGATGTAAAGAACTGAGGGTTTATACTTTCAAGTCAATGAGCACTGCTACTCTAAGTATGACGTCTTGGAAGACCTTAAATGCACTCCTACATACTCAGCTCACCCATCGAGTTCACCTCCAGCTGTACAAAAGGACATAACATTTCACAGTAAAGAGTTCCTTTAAACTGGTTGATGAAGATGAAGTTCAACCGGCTCCTGAACCTCATATGGATGATTATGAGTACAATCTATAACAAGGTACTCAAATGAGCTTGGAAGTCTCTCAGGCATATGGTCAAGCACATGTTAACAGAGTGGCTATTCGTGAACCTGCTCCATAGACCACCAGAAAACTCCCAGTAGTTGAAGTTAAGGGGAAAGGCAGTGCTACAGATGTACAAGCTGCAAAGTCACTTCTGGAACTGCATAAGCCAAAGAAACAACGTACCATGGATTAATGCATATTCCAGAGGTGGATTATAGCATCTCAGGATGAAACTACTGGACCTTCTGTACATCCTGAGGATGCTACATCCACAAAGATGGTTCGTGAAACTCTATCTCATGCAGATGCTGAATCTGGTGGTAATTCAGAAAAGGTTGGATCAAACTCTGAACAAAGTCATGTGGCTCTTGCTGGACCAAACCCTGAGCACATGCATGATGTCTTCCTTGCTACTAATTACCCTAAGGTACATGAAAGCTTGAAGCATACTACTAAGGAACATGTCCACCTGGAGAATCCACCGAGCTCATCCAGAACCCTTTCATCAATGAAGAATCTTGAGGATTCATGAGTGGGAAGCAGATGATGAAGAAATGGCTCCTGTACGCATCAGTTCAGGACCCGATCCTATCATGATGACCCCTGGACAACTCAATTCAGGGCTCGCCCCATCGCCTATCCCTGCAACTACATACATTCCACCAACAGATAAAGATCTGGAGATTTTATTCCAACCGATGTTCGATGAATACTTTGATCAATCTACAGATAGTGAACCAGTCCCTACGGCTACTGTAGTTAACGCTCCAATTGTTTCTACAAATACATCTGTTTCTACAACGATTGCTCAAGATGCACCTTCTACAAGTCGCTATCACTGTCAACCTCACAAGTGCATCCTTCATATCTTTCCTCAAGGTGTTCAGCTGGACCAACTATCGAAGACACCTCAATTACTCAAGCTGACCTTCATCCCTCAGTTAACCCTGTTGCAGGAGAACCTAGTTCTGCACAGTCAACATCAGGGGATGTTAGTTTAGCTGAACCCAACCAAGTGAGTCAACCACCGGATCATCTCAGAAAATGGACCAAGGATCACCCTCTTGATAATATCATTGGTAATCCTTCTCGTCCGGTCCGGTAATCACACCAAAAACAGTTTAGCATCATCCGATGCTTTTTTGTGGTGTTTTGTTTCCCATACTGAACTGTCCAAATTCGTACCCAAGAAACTTCAAAATGGCCGTGATTAGAAGACAGCTGGTTTTTTAAGCATGCAAGATGAAATTCATGAATTTGATTGGACCTTTGAAGTTTGGGAATTAGTACCAAATCCCCAATTTATGTTATGGTTATCGCTCTAAAGTGGATCTACAAAGTGAAGCTTGATGAAGATGTGATGACTGCAAAACAAAGCTCGTTAGTTGCAAATGGATATCGTCAGGAGAAGGTATTGATTTTGAAGAATCGTTTTGCTCCAGTTGCATGATAGAGGCCAATCAGAAATATCTGTGCCAATGCTTCAACCAAAATAAGAACATCTACCAGATGGATGTCAAAAACTGCTTTTCTGAATGGTGATCTTCAAGAAGAATTCTTTGTCATCCGCCTGAAGGGATTTGAAGACCAAGATAACTTACGCACTTTATCGAGTGAAGAAGGCCTCTTATGGGCTAAAGCAGGCACAAGGGCGTGTATGACACACTATCAAGTTCCTTTGGGCCAACATTTTCTTCAAGGGTGCCCGTGAGCCAACGCTATTCAAACACAAAATCAGGCAAAATATCACTTGTTCAAATATCCCGTAGACGACATCATTTTTGCCTCACAGATCATAATGCGTTTCCACAAAATTTTCCCCAAAGAAATGAGCTCTCCAAATTTCAGATTTCAATGAGGGAAAAACAAATGTCATTTTCTAGGACTATAAAGTTTTCTCAAAGTCCCAGAGGCATCTTTATTAACCAAGCAAAATATGCTCTCAAAACCTTAAAGAAATATGGAATGGATCTCTCTGACCCTGTTGATACACCAATGGTGGATCGATTGAAACTGGACGAGGATCTCATGGGGATTCCAGTTGACCAAAATCGATTTAGAGGAATGGTTGGCTCCCTAATGTACCTTACAGCCAGTAGACCCGACCTTGTATTTTCGCTGTGTCAAATGTGTGCTAGATATCAGGCTAAGCCTAGCCCAAAAGCACCTTGAAGCAATCAAAGACGTATCTTTCGGAACCTACAAGGAACCAATAACCTGGGTCTTTGCGTATCCGAAGGATAATCTTATGTCACTAACAGCTTATGGCAGATGCGGATCCTACATGCTGGATGTTAGGATTCGAGAAGAAGGACGTCGGGAAGTGCAACAGTTTCTAGAGGATAGATAATTTGGTTACCCTGGTCATCAAAGAGCAAAAGAGCACGCCATACTCAACAACAGAGGCGGAAATACCATTGCAATGTCTGGATGCTATGGCTCAAATCCTTTGATGTTGAATCTCAGCTAAAAGACTACGGCTTTCTGTTCAATAAGATTCCTCTGTTCAGTGATTAACAAAAGTTCCATTGCTTTAAGCTGCAAACAATGTCCACACTTCACGATCCAAAGCAACTAGCGACATACACACCATTTCATTCGAGACAAGTGGAAAATGGAGTGTTGAACTCTACTTCGTGGAAACAAAATGTCAACTGGTAGATACCTCACGAAAGCCTTTACCAAGAAGCATTTCGAATTTTCTATTCTACTCCCAACGACTTGGGATGAAGAGTTAAACCCTATGAAACCCTCAAACACCTTACAAGAAGAAGGATGAGTATATGAAAGTGTCCTCATGTAATCCTTTGTACACAAGGACATAAAAATAGACTTGGTAAATATTTTAAGTCAGTTGGAATTACAAATGTTTGCAATTTCTCAAATTTGCAACCCGTTCTCAATATGAAAGGAAAAGATTGTCGTCTAAAAGACAACTGTTCCTAAAACGGGTTAAATTAATGTTTACTCGAGCATGGATTACTTTATATCCATGCAATTTGGGGATTAATGTACATTCAGTGCATTTTTCTTAATTCAGAAGAGAAGTCTTCCTGTTTGATAACCAAATAATTTTTCTTAATTGAGTCTTCAAAATTATTTATGTTAACAATGAAGTGGTAAAAGTGTTGTTTGAAAATCAATCCGGATAATTTGACACTCAAGTCAATGCCTACAGCACTTTCAAATAGAAACGTCATCGATTGAGGGGGAAGTGGTGTTCAAAATTTAATGTCTGTGTGCCCGATTGAAAAGTGAACCGGGTCTTGGGAGAGACAAAAAAGCTAAGGAACCAAATCTTCAGAGCTACTCCCTGCATCAGCTGATGTCCCTCTAGCGTAACCGAGACAACTGATACAACACCAACACTTCCACCACCAACCACCTCCACTACAAAACCTCCAGGTCATCGAGATATTTAGGAGACAGTTAAAGTCAGAAATCTCGAATTGCATCATTAGTGGAAGAACTTAGAGATTATTAGCTATCCAATAATCAAGAGAAAGAATGATTAAGATCAATATCATCGGTAATTGCCTCCCTACATCTTGTACTTTCTAAACTTGTATGGAATTAGATGTTATGTGTCAGTGTATGAATCTTTCATGAGTTTTTCATTAAACTTAAAAAACTAGGTTTTTGAGTTTAACAAAAAAATCTTTCAAAATTATCATATCTAACACTAACACATTCCCTCAACGATTAAGGGGGAGCATTAATATGTTCCATACACATGAGCTTAAAACTAAAATATGATCAAAAATCTAAGGTTCTCAAGGTGTATTCTCACCCCCAGTGCTAACCTTTTTCGAATACCGATTGCACAGTTTGAGGTGGAGCTTTTCTGAAATGCCAAAACATCAGGTACTAAAACACTTTGATAGTTTTATCTAATACCCTGATTGAGTTTTTCAAAACAGTGATTTTTATGGCAGGTGAAACTATAACCAAAAAAGACTGCCATGTATTTACTTTTAATCGAAGTTTATAAGGATGTAAGGTAGTACTCGTTCCTATGAACCAGCCATCACAGAGGGATCTACCCAGGGACAATCTACTAGTTAGTACAGATTACCTTAGTATGATTATAAAGATAAATATGAGAACAAGGAATAAGTGCCGACTGAATGGAGCTAGTACTAAGAACATACCATCAAGGTGCTAGTCATGAAGTCTCGTAACACTGAAAGGGTTGAAGATTGAAAAAGAATTTGTATGATAAAGGGTGTAAAGAAAGAAGGGCCCTCCATTCTGGACCCAGTGATGCAATGCACAACACCTTTCCCAGCCATTACGAGTATCTCTTGAAAGAAACTTGTCTCATTTTGACACGGAGACTAAACATGAAATCTACTTGTCTCACTCACTCCGAGTAAGTTTGGTATGAAAAAGGTTGGCAAGTCAGCTCCAACCTCCGATCACTAAAATCAAAGCAGCATCTTTCGAGTCTAAAAAGCCAAGAGATCATCACTTAAACACGTTAGACGACATTTCCCATTATCTTGTCTTTCACACACTATGGAAACACAGGTTATCTAAGAGTCCCTAAACGCATATCCTTGTGATATTTGGGGCCCCCCCCCCAGAAAAAAAACATCTGAGTGACAGAAGGTATTCGACCATGAAGATAGAAATCCAGCTAGAGCCTACACAAACAACTCTATGTAGGTGACTTTTGGCGATTCTACTGATCAAACTTGTTCCCATAAGAATTTGAGTGGTTAATTTGAACATTTGACAACCAATCAAAACTATCGAAGTGTTACAAAATATTTTCATAATTAACACTTAGACTAATTTTTCAAATCAATTTTCTCTTTATTGCTAACTGTTTCATTACAGGATCATTTAAAGATGGAGATGGAGATACCCAGTTTCTATAGTTAATGTCAAGATTAATAACCGAATGCTAAACAAAAAAAACCCGAAAACCTACAACTTGTTATGAAGTTATGAAAGATCCTCAAAAGGTGTCAAAAGCTTTCCGCAAACTCTGATATCATATTCTTCTCACACGTGCACAGAGATGGCAAAATCCCTAGATATGAGAGATGAAAGTTTGGCTGATATCTCAAAAGCTCATGACAAATCCAAAACAAGTCAAAGTGAACAACTTAATGTTATCTAAAGAACACTACAACAAAGTACTAGATGTAACATGAAGAATCAAAAGACTGCAAGCTGTAAGAGCTTAAGTCTAGTGTTTTCAAGGGTGACCTCCCTTAGGGGGAGATTGTTAGATATGAGTAAAAGACTCGGTCACCCCATATATTTATTGTTTATAATAGTTCGTAGTTTAATAGTTAATCGTATGTCTTTCGGTTTTAAGCCGGGTACTAATACCCGGTATTTTGTAAAAACTATATAACCCTCTTCCAACTTTGGAAGAGGCAAGCTAGTCAAATCTTTTACACTTTAAAACACATACACTCTCTCTCTAGAATCTCTCTCTTGTGTTTCTCTCACTAGAAACTAGCTAAACCACTTGAATCATCACCCGTGTTATGATTTAAATGATCCTACAAATGTTATGTGCATATGACTGCTATGTGAATGGCATGAGTTTTGGTAGAATATGCTATGTGGGACTTTCTGTGTGGATCTTCTGTGTGGGACTTGTGATCTTCCGCCCTATATATAGCTCTAGGTGGTAGGCTTTTGGTGCGTGTGAATTGAGAGTTGAGGACATTATGTGGTAATGGTCCATATGGATGAGATTTATATTGCATGGGGTTGCTATGGTTGGTAATTAAATGAGTTGCATGTATTCACTGTCATATTGCACAATTGTCCACTACTTGAAATATTGGCACAACGACTAGGTTTTTATCAAACCTACGAGCTCACCAACATTATTGTTGACCTTTTCGAGTATCATTTTTAGGTGTGTTTCAACCAAGGTAAATCGGGAGTAATGGGAACTAAAGACGTACACTCGAGGGGTGTTTATCTAGAGACTTGAGTCTTTTGGATCTAAAATGTAAACTTGTGAATCATAATAAAACTAACTCTTTGTAAACATGTATGGTATGATCTTGTACCTTGAGCAATGTAAATTGTTGGGTTTCAGAAGTTTCTATAACTTAGTGTTGTTACTTATACAAGTTACTACTGCTAGTTCTACTTAGTGCTGCTGATGAAGAATGCTAAAGATTCAAGAAAATAGACTAAGTAGTTAGTACTGTTAGTTATAATTAGTTATTAACTCATTACTTGCAGTACAATGTTGTAATTCAGTTAAGAGTTAGTACTTTAGTAATAAGTTTAGATACTGTTAGCATATATAGATAGTACTGCTTAAGTGATATGCATGAGATATATTAGGAATAGATATGCATGATCACTTAACTCGTTTTGTAAGTCCATTAGGGTTTCCTTGGTGTATAAAAGGAACCCTACGACATTAGTTAGATATATAAGTTTCACAAATATTCATAGTTAGTAATCTGTAACCTAGCAGATTAATAGTAATCAAAGTTCTGTTTTATTCATTGTTCTTCTTAGCAGTATAAGTTAGTTTCCACATAACTTATATTGTTCATAGTCACTGTTTTCTCTGGTACTTAGTTTTGGATTGCTTCCAGATTAGCTACCACCTTTATAACTGCTAGAAAGATTCTATTCATTGGGATCAACAAGTGGTACAGAGCTTGTGAGAAACTCTGATAAGAAGAATCAAAACAATCTGTTTATAAACCTTACCTTTCAGATTCTATTCATGTCAGGAGAAGATGAATTTCAATGATGATAATCCACCACACCATATACACCTAACACAACAAGCCCCTCACACTTTGTCAACTATTAAACTCCCTATTCTAAAGAAAGGTGAGTATGACATATAGGCTATGAAAATGGAACATTACTTGGGGCATACAGATTATCCTATATGGGAAACCATACAAAAGGGAAATGGTCTAGTACAAGTCTTAACAGACACAAATGAACAAATAAAGGTTTTATCTCCCAAAACTGCTGAAGAAATTTTAGCTAGAGAGAGAAAGTAAAGCAAGAATCACCTTGCTTATGGCTATACCAGAAGACCATTTAGCAAAGTTTCACAAAATGACTGATGCTAAAGAAATGTGGGAAGCTATCAAATCCAGATTTGGTGGCAATGATGAATCTAAGAAGATGCAGAAATACATTTTCAAGCAAAAATTTGAAAGCTTTTCTTTATCCAACACAGAAGGATTTCACAAAGGTTATGACAAGTTTTAGAGTCTTCTGAGTCAACTTGAGATTCATGGTGCAGGTGTCTCCACTAAAGATGTCAATAAAAAGTTTCTTAGGTCTTTACCTGCTTTCCTGGTCCCCAATTATCCTTGATTATGAGAAGACCAAGCTAGAGTAGATACCTTTGCTTCGATATCTTCTATAACAATCTTAAGCCTTTGAGTCTGAATATTAAAGCACTATTGCATCAATCTTTCCCAACAAAATAGAATGTAGCATTTGTTTCGTTTGAAGCACTAACAGTACAAAATGATGTTAGTACTAGCTATGTGTTTCTACTTCTTCTGGCCATAACTCACAAAAGGAAGGATCTTCATCATACCTGATGAACTCATGTACTCTTTCTTTGCTAATCAATCAAGTGGTCCATAATTGGATCATGAAGATCTTGAACAGGTTGATCTAAGTTTGATTTAGGAAGAGATGGACCTTGAAATGGTAAAGTGGCCTATGATTTCCATAACATGACTGAAGAAGTTTTACAAGAAGATAGGGAGAAGGCTACAATTTGATGCCAAGACCCATTGGCTTTGATAGACTAAGTT
Source organism: Tanacetum coccineum (assembly GCA_026074375.1). Classification (NCBI taxonomy): domain Eukaryota; kingdom Viridiplantae; phylum Streptophyta; class Magnoliopsida; order Asterales; family Asteraceae; genus Tanacetum; species Tanacetum coccineum. The sequence continues at coordinate 68,174 of BQNB010000991.1, forward strand.
GCGTGCTTCAATTGCCATAAGAACAAACAAAGCATTTGCTATAGAGTGACCAGTATCAAAAGGAAATCAAAAACAGAAGAGGAAAATGTATGGGAACACTGGAAATAAGCAAAGATAATGAGGAGACCTGGAAAACAAGAGGAACCTAAAGCTTTGGTAACATCTTGAATGGGGAAGGTTTGATTGACTATCCATCAGAGTTGAGCAAGAGAACTTTGCTTTGATGGCTTACAAACAATTCAGGTCTTTAGACACTGAGGTGACATCTTGTTTTCAAAAGAATTGTGGAAAAAAAAATTATATGCTAAACTTAAAAATTATATGAAGAACAAAGAGAACAACTTGTGATGCTAGTATAGAAATACAAGCCTATACTCGCGGAGCATTAGAAAAAGGAAGAGGCACATTAAGTTGCTCATTAGAAAAATCAACTTTGGTATGAGGAAAAGATAGATTTATGAAAATTGATTTTTAATGATAAAAATGATTTCTCACATATCATTAAGGAAACTATTAGCAAAGCGTAAAAGAAAAAGAGAAGTAAAAACAAAACTGGAGAAATTTTTCAAATTATTCTAAAGGCTTAATAAATCTAATTAGTCCCAGATGAGTACTAGGACAAATCTGGAGGCTTGGTATGGAAATCAAATACATGAAGGTTCTTATGTTATGAAAAAGAAGTTCTTGAAAGTTAATTGACAGTAGTCCAATGTGTAGAGAAGATAGTCCCTGTAAATGATAGATTTGCAAAAGTTAAAGGAATGCATGCAGTTCCCCCTCCAATGACAGTAAAACTACATGCCATCCTAAATTTGATATTAGAATAATGATCCAAATTTACAAGTCTAAATAGCAGTCTAAAAACTATGATTCTGATGCTAAGACCAGTGATTTTGACTCTTATGAATCCAATTCTAGTGTAGAAAAACACTAGAATCTGGGCCTAAAACCAGTTTGTAGTTAAACCCAAAGTTGTTAGTCAACCTAAAGTTTGGTCTGATGCTCCTATCATTGAGGAGTATGAGTCGGACAATGATGATGAATATGTGATTGAACCTTCAAAAGAATAGGAAAAACCTAGTTTTGCTTTTGTTAATACTGTTAAGCATGTAAAAACTCCTAGGGAAACTGTTAAAGAAAGAAACACATGTAGTCCAAGTCCTACAGTTAACAAGAGAGACTGGAATGGTTTAATGTCCAAAAAGCTGGGTTTAGGATATGGTTTCACTAAAAAGGCATGTTTTGTATATGGTAGTTTTAGCCATCTTATTAGAGATTGTGACTTCCATGAGAAAAGAATGGCTAAACAGGTTGAATTGAACAAAAAGAAGGGTAAGGGTACTGGTCAAGGGGATAATAGACCTATATGGAACAATGTGCAAAGATTGAATCATCAAAACAAGTTTGTTCCAAAACCAGTACTAACTAAAACTGGCATATTTCTAGTTAATACTGCTAGACAAAATCTTTTTAGTCAAACAACAGCAACTAGTACTACTAGGAAAATTAATACTGCTAGACCCATTGTGAATGAAATCAGACCAAGAAATACTTTTTATAAGTCTCATTCACCTATTAGAAGGCCATTTAATAAATCAACAACACCAAAAGCAAATTTTACAAATCATAAAGTAAATACTGTTGGGGACAAAACAGTTAGTGCTGTTAGGGGCTAATGGGAAACTGCTGTTAAGGCCTCAACAGGTTGTAATTGGAGACCCAAAAGACATTATTGGACCAAAGTCTCCAAATACAATAGTGGATCAAACTCTAATAAAAATGTTAATTTTAAAGATCCACTAGGCACACCCAAGTCAGCAATGGCTTGGGTCCCTAAGAGAAACTAATTCTCTTTTGTTTGATATGCAGGGTGATCCACAAGTTACTTTAAAAGATACAGGGATTTTTTTGACACTAGATGCTTAATCCCTAAAGCATGAATTGTGGGGAGGACAGTATGAAACTAATGGAATTGATTACACATTGTACAAACTTGTGTGAATAAAGTGAGCAAAAAGAATAGAGAGAAATGGTAAGCTAAAAACAGAAAGAGAGATGAGTGGATAAAAACAGAAAGAGTGTATTGGTGAGCAAAAAGAATCGAGATAACTGTGAGTATAAAAAAATAGAAAGAGAGATTGTGAGATTCAAATTGGTGATGGAAATGCTTGTTGGAACAACATTGATGTTTATACTGCTAGGCATAAACTTAATACTGTCAGTATTAAGTTAGTACTGTTAGGCAAATCTTTATACTGCTAGGTGAAGTTAATATGGCTAGGCTTAAAGTTAGTACTGTTAGGCTAAATTAGTACTGGTGGGTGACCGTTAGTACTGTTTGGAGTATAACAAAAATTTTCATTAATTAAATAGCTGTTGAGATATTTCCGCAAACAACTTGCTTATAGGGGTCTATGATTTGGAAAATTCGTGATATTTCTTTCTCTAATAAGATTTCTTTCTTATAAAGATTCAATCTTATTAAGTCGATCAAAACAAAACCCTAAGCCCTCTTTATAAAATCTCAATCACCTTTACCGTACCCTTATATTCTTATACACGACCACATCCCAAAAGTTTAATCTCTCTTTCAGCAATCACATGGCTAATTTGGAATTTTGCGATAACCACAATATGATTGCCTACTTGTAGAAGTCTGAAGGAAGTGAAGGGTTTCATCGGATCATTGATTTTCTAAATTCTAGTCATATCCGGTATGCCCTTATAGAGAATCCAACAATATATGTTTCTTTTATTAAGCAGTTTTGGAGCATAGCTACTGCTAGAACAAGTGCTACTGGAGAGGTAGAACTAACTGCTACAATTGATGGACAAGAAAATACTATTACTGAAGCCTCTCTAAGAAGACATCTAAAGTTGGAGGACAGTGGTGGTGTTACTACTCTACCCAATTCAGAGATATTTGAGCAACTTGCTCTAATATGGGTATGAAACTGATTCGGATAAACTTACATTTCAAAAGGGTAATTTTTCACCTCAGTGGAGGTTTTTCATTCATACAATCCTCCACTGCTTGAGTCCTAAAAAGACTGCTTGGGAGCAGTTTAGTAGCAATATAGCTACTGCTATTATTAGTTTGGAAACAACCAGAACTTTTAACTTCTCAAAATTCATCTTTGATGCCATGGTAAAGAATTTGGATAACCCTCATAAGTTTTTAATGTATCCTAGATTTATCCAAATCTGTTTAAACAAGCAAAGGAGACTTCTTCAACCCCACACAAGAACCTATTCTAGTCTTGTCCTTACACAAAAAGTCTTTAGTAATATGAAGAGGGTTACTGATACGCTCCGAACACACTCTATATATAATATATAATATATAATATATAAGTATATAAGGATTATATCAAATAATAGTATAGTAAGTATTTTCCGTCGGGTTCAAGAAACAAACTTTTAACCAAAGTTGTCTCAAAAACCTCCCGGGTCGTTTTCCCTCGACGAAGTGCGAATTGAAAATCGGTTAAGTTCGTGATCACGCGTTTTGAATGGTTTAGACAGATTTTGATTTGGGATTTCTAAATCCTATTAACATAAATAACAAGTAGATAAATGCACGAAAACAAATAAGCAAGCAATGACAATTAACCATGAAAGCATAAAACGTAAACGGGAATTAAAAACGCGACAATTAAAATCCCAAATAATAGAAAATATTATCAAAATTAAATCCTACAATAATATTTTTGGTTTTTATAAGTTTTAATTGACTAAAAAGCTAGGACAAAGAAAACTAGACTAAAAACGAAGAAGAATTAAGCTTAAAACTCTAAAAACATGAACGGGATTCAATCCCGTTCTTTAAAAAACAAGATTTTGCAATTTAAACCCTACGAAAGCACATCTAATTTTTCTAGGTTCTAAATGTTAAAAGAAAATTTTTTTAAAAAGAATTATATTTTTTTGACTTTTTTATAATTTTTTATGAATTAAAAACGATTTTAACAAAATTAAATGTTTAAAAATACTAGACTATTTACTAAAAATCTAAAAAAATTTAGCAAAAGTAGCTTGAACAATGCTTGTTCTAAGAAAAATAAGATTGGTAACACAGCTTATCAAATAAGCTGCCAAATAAGCTAAAAACGCTTAATAAGCTAAATAGTACAAAACGTGTATAAGAGATTAATATTGCAAAGTTAAAACGAAAAAGTCCCCAGGGCACGTTGGTGAGAAGAGTGTGTGATGAGGCTTTAAAAAGGTTGAGGGTGTTGAGGTCGGGGGTTCGAGCCTTGCTCACCCCCGACTTCCATCTTCCCTTTTTTATATTTTTGGAAAAACTTCAAAAAGCAACTTTGTTAAACAGCTTATAATAAGCTTCTTTTATAAAAACAACTTTATTCAAAATCAAAAATAAGCTGAAAACAGCTTATAGAACAAACAGAAAGTCCTAAAATAAATTTTGGGCTTTTTCACTAAATGACTTAAGCTAGAAAAACTAAATAAGCTTAAACTTAAACTATAAAAGCTACCTACACCCTACCACTAACCTATTAAGCAAAACTAAGCAGAAATTAAGCAAAAACAAAAGCCATAAGATGAAAAACTTCAAATAAGCACTTATGTCAAACTGAGTTCAAAACAGGTAATCAAGTAACTTTGAGCTCATTTTAAAGCTTACAAATGGACTATTATGATAATCTAGCTTATACATCCTAAAAACTTGATCTCAAAATAACTTTTAAAAATGAGTTTGAAAGTCAAATGCTTAAGGAAAAAGCTAAATGAAAAAGGCTTACCAGACAGATTATATTATTCTTTAAAACTTAATAAAAATGAGAATATGCTAAATTGCAGATAAAAAACAGAAATTAAAATGAACTTTGTAAACAAAATTAAGCCCTAACCTATGAAATATGGTCTACAAGCTACTTGAGCACGAAATTTGAAAAGCAAAATCTAAAACACGTAGCTTTTAGTACTAGTTTTTAGATTAATTCCATTTTTAGCTTAATTTCATTTTTAATCAGTTGTAATATCCTTTTAAGAGTAATGTAATTCAGTTTTTATTAATAAAAGTTAGTTTTAAATTGTCATAAGCTCTCATTTCCATTCTAAATTTTCCTCACTTTTACTCATAAAACCTCAATAAGCTAATAAGCTCTTATAGCTCATTCAAGTCTCTAAGCTTGAATTTAAGCTTTTAAACTGTCTAATCCTACTCTAAACCAATTTATCAGCTTAAAATTTATATATATTACCTTTGCATATGGATTGTGGAAATCAAGTGGAAGTTGGTTGCAATGGAAGACCAAATGGACTTTACCCTAGCTTATTAATAAGCTAGGGAGCTTGTAGCTGCTCTTAATTGAGACCTCTTGTTTAGCTAAGAGGATTGAGTAAGTTTCCTTTATTTTTCCTTTTGTCCTTTAAATTTCTAGGTAGTCAAATGCTTATTAGCTTATAGTTTGCTTATTTGCTTAAGATTTCTGCTTAATTGTGTTCATTAGTGTTTATTTGTGCTTATTATCTATGTCTCATCATCTATCTTTAGTTTAAGTACTTAGATCTTCATAGTTTCAATTTCTGTCATTAAAAACTATAAAATCCAAAAATAGTAGAAAATAGTTTAAACCTTAGAATTATTGTTTATTTAGCTGATTGATTTATGTTTAATAGGTTGATATAAGCTAGTTAATATCTGGTTTTATGGTTTTAATAGTTAGAATTCATAAATCTTAGCTTAATCATTTCTGTCAAAGTCTGTAAGGGGTGTTTGGTTTAAGTAGTTTTGACCTCAAAAAGTCAAATTAGGGGATGCAATTTGCTTTAGTAAGTTGAGTTTTCATTTAAAATCAGTAGTTTAAGAGTTTTTAAAGGTTAGTTTGCTAATTTTCAAAAGATATGGCTTATTATCTTTGTTTTTACACCAGGACAGTTTGTTACTTACTTTTTGCTTGTGAATTTTGAATTAAGCCTTCCAAGGCCTAACCCTTGCTTGTTTTGTGTTTACAAACACTCAAGAAGTGTGTTTAAATGCAGCTAAGCCATTAGGTTGACCTGCATTTTGGTCCTTGAGGCCAAGTGCATCAGCACAAACTGTCTACACATTCAGCATATGCTAAGTAAATAAGACTAATTTTAAGCCTCAATTTAAGTAAGTTAATTGTAGGATTTAGAAGCTTATTTTCTAGAAATATATAGTATAGAAGTATCTTAATATAGATTAGGTAATAGTTTTAGGTTTATTGCTTATTAGCTTAGCTTAATTTGCTGTCAAAATTCACCAAAAAGCCAAAAGCACCAAAAATAGTAGGTAAATTAGTAGTTTCTTAAAATTGTTAGATTTAGCTTAAGTTACTTGTTTTTATTGCTTAAACAGTTAGTTTATAAGTAGTTCTATAAGTTCCTTTAAGCTTATAGTCTAGTATAGCTTTTTAAGAATTTTAGCTTAATTGATTTTTGTGCTAAATGGCTTATTTTCTGAGTTTGCTTAGTTCATGATCAATTTCAGTAGCTTAAAAGTAGTTTAAGCTTTTATTTCTTTTCATTTATAGATTAAGCATATCATAAGCTCATTAGAACTTCTTTCCTTTTACATTTTGAACTAATTTTGAGTTTTTTATAGCTTATTTTCTAAAATCAAGAGTTAAGTCCTCCTTTCTGAGGTCAGCTTAAAAATAAGCTCTTATTGAGCTTATCTGTGAGTTTCAGCCCATATAGCTTTTATTAACTTTGTTCCCACCAGCTTTTTTTTTTGAGTTTTTCAATTTAAGCACTTTTTATCTTCAACTTATTTTTAGGCTTAATTAGGACTTTGAGTTAAGTCGGGGAGGGACTTCAGGGACTATTTTTGTAATTTTTAAATTTCTTTGTTAACTCAGTTAATCCTTTGTCTGTTAAGAGTTTTACTTTGTTAGTCCTTTTAGTAATTGCACTGTTAGTCCTTTTGTTAAACCTTAGTTAAGTTTTAATTAGTTTAATTAGTCTTTAATAAAAAGTAAAAAAATTAGGGCTTTTATTTTTAGTAATTTTCTACACTTTTTCTTTATTTAGTGTAATCTTTATAAAAATTTTAGGATTAAATTTTTAATATTTTTATTATTTTTAAGTTTTTAATTAGTTTAAATATTTAAAAAATCATATCTTTAAATCTAAAAAGCCAAAAATAGTAATTCTTTTTTCTAAAATTTTCTTTTTACTTATTTTATTTAGGAAAAATTTAATTTCAATTATTTATATATTTTTTTTATTTTCTAGGATTTAATTAGTTTTAAATAGTTTTTTAATTCTTAAAAAATTCAAAAATAATCTAAAAAAAATATGTTTCTTTTTCTTAAAATTTTATTTTATCATAATTTAGGTTCAGAAACTTAATTTTCAATTTTAGGGTTTAAATTTTAGTAGGTTTGCTTAATTGTCGCGTTTTATTTGTTTTCCATATTAGTTTAATTGTTTAATTGTTTTTTAATTGTCCATTTTAATTGTTGCTTTAGATTATCAAATCATCCATTCGCTTATTCAAATCATAATCCAGACTTAAACGAGGTTTCAATTTCACTAGTCGTTGGGGAAACGACCCGGGTGATCATACTTACCCGGTTTAATATACATATTATATATTATATTATATATATTTTTGAGAGTGAATTTTCCTTAGGGAATTTTCTTAATAGCTCTTGTGGAATATTATTTTATAGTATATTTTATAGTGTATATAAAACTGCTATCATACCCTAAGGCTCTTTAAGGCAAAAAGTAATAAAATTATTAACTCTACTCATACCATATACCCTAAGGCTCTTTAAGGTATAAGTAAAGCAATAAACATGTGATGCATATAATAAGCCAAAATTCGAATCATCGACTTCCAAATCAAAGGAAAGTTACTAAAAATTAAATTGAATCGGACAACCTTATTTATTAAATATTTATGCATATAAGTGAAACAAGCTAATGGGAGAAAAAGCCATAATTAATACTTAGGAGCTTGAAAGAAATCCAACTATTCCACGTTTAATAACATGACTTATAATCGACTTTATTATTTATTATTCTTCGCAATTTAAAATCTCTATGAAAGAGACTCGCGAATGCTTAGCCTAGCGAATTAAGATTGGCACTTTAACAAATCACATAGACTGGCAACAATCTCAACTCTAATAAATCGAGTTCGGCATAATGGATAAGCCTACATAAGACTAGCAACAAACTCGATTTAAATATGTTAAGGAAAAAGCTAAGGTATAAAACCGGTCGAATCAAAATTCATTTCTTGTTCTTACCTTTATTTGTGTCACAACACTTATCTCATCACTTTATTCCAACATTTATTACTTTTTTTCACTTTATCATGCATAAAAAATTTAAATTTTGCTATTTTTCACACAAATCACATATTTTTGGTGAAAAAACGGGTTACATGAGAACAACGGCTGCAAGTATAATCAAATCGATAGATTCCCCCCATACTAAAACTACACATTGTCCTCAATGTGAGATTGATACCCCCATACTAATTTCAATGCATAATGTTGATATAAAAGGGTCTCTACGCAAATCTAAAGCCGATTATTAAGTATGCTAAAGATAAACATTAGTCGATAAGATTTAGGATATCGGATTCCCAATATAAGCATGCAAAGGATTGAAGAGCGAGTGAACAATGGACAAAACACCGAGCACGAGAGTCTTCAAAATCCAGGCAATCCTGGACAAACATCACAAACAAAACACGAAACACGAGAAAGGAAAAGGCGAGCCCCCTTACATTAATTGTTAGAAAATAGTTAAGAAGATAAAAATGCTTGTTTTTGTTAACCGAGTCACGAGCTTGACTCGACCCTGAATTAAGTTGTCCATAGGGAAGCAATATAGAAGAGAAAATCTCAATCAGGCTTTCATTAATGTTTGAATAAACGGTAAAGCACATGAAAGTTCCATCCCGATGAAATGCCACCGGCTTTAACTGGAGATGCCGGGGTCAAAAATGGTGTCTTCACTCCTGGTGGAGAGAAGTAAAGGAGAATCCACAGGGTAGGTGCGATACAGGAGAAAAGTCCGAATGAAAAATGCGAAGGAATCGTCATCTTTAATATTTTGAGAAACATCAATCTCACCTCCCCCTGGGTCAAAACATTCATCTTCATTAAGCTCATCAAAATTGTTTATCACGGGTGCATCGGGCTCAATGTCGAAGGTAAAACGCTCATACTCAGGAATAGGATCATCGTTAAGTAAGTCGTTAGAAAAAATAATATCCCCTTCCGAGTCAAAATCACTCTCAATACCCGGAGGTATCGAGTCTTCCGGAACAAGAAATGTATCAACCTCCTCTATAAGAAATTCACTATTTACAACGGGAATAGGAGAAGAGGAGGGATATTCAAGCAAAAAAGGAATAGAAGGAGTATGTTTCAACGCTTCGATCTTATCAATGAGAAGATTGACGTTTAAGAATTTCTCACGAAGAATCTCTTCCTCTATTTGAAAAATATCATTGTCAATTTATCCTTCTTCTTCATCAAAACCTTCTTCATCAAAATCGTTTTCATCAATTCCCGGTAGAATTGGATCAATATGATCGAGTTCACCGGCGAACTCTTTAGGAAGAAAATCAATCTTAGGAGATATGATCAAAATATCTTGACTAAGCAAAGAGTTAATAATTCCAAATTCAGCATCAAAATGATCATTATCACAAGACGGCACATCACAAATATCTTCGGAAATACCCTTAAACTCACTTGGGATTAGGACAAGGTTCTCAACACTAGACTTTTCCGTTTCCGGAATAGTGATAAGATGCTCGTCCCCCATACTTAGAGAATTATCGGGCTCCTCGGTGGGTAAGTCGGGTGTGATTGCTTTAGGCTTTCTATATATAATAGTATACTCATCATCATCAGCCATAGGAAAATTCCAATTTAGAAGAAAACTTTGAGCTGCCGGCTCCTCCTGCTCTGCCTGTTTTGGTTGAATTCCCTTAAGAATTTGCAAATCATTCATAAGCTTAAGTGGAAATTCTTGCATAACTTCAGGTTGATTATGTTCTTCTTCTACAGCTTGCTTAATTTTAAGAAATCTCTCCTCAGCTAGCAATGTGTGTGGTGTGGTTTCAGGAGGTATATGATCATACTCCTTTAAAAAGGCTTGAATAGTTTCCATTAAGTTTTCTCTAGCTTGCAACATTTCCGTATCCATTTCTTGAGGAGGATGATGAATTACAGGAAACTGCAGGGATTGATATTGGTCAAAACCAAAATAAATCTGATTATAACAAAAATTAGGATCATAATTTTGGTTCATCGGTTGACACTGAAAATTCTCATAAAGAACCCCGCAATTTTCACAAGGAAATTGTTGTGGCTGACTCGGAAAATATTGTAGAGGTTGGTTAAATCCAAAGTCTTGATTGTAACAGGGACCCTGATCAAAGACGGGTGTGTTCCCTGTTTGACAATCGAAGCCCAGATGAGAGTTCCCTCCACAAAATTCACACGAGTATGTCTCGTATTGGTGTTGTGGAGGTTGGTTGAAGAAGTTCGATGTTTCATCATAAGAATAAGGATTTGGGTCATAGACAAACTCATTTCCGGATCCTACACTGCTACAGCTCGGACAGTTTCCACCATTAAATGGACCTACACAATACGAGCAACCAAAATGGTTATACGAATACATGTCGAAGAATTAAACGGATAAGAGGATAAAGAAGATAAGAATTAAATGTAATAAGAGGATAAAGAAAAATATTTTTAAGATTTTAAAAATAATATATGAGAAAAGAAATTAAAATAAGAAAGAAAAATATTATTGGTAACCTAAAATCAAACGTGCACGGTAGCTCTCTAAAAATACGTACAAGAAAGCGGAGGAGCTGTAAGGCGCGATGCGCTATTTAGACTGACCCTTCTCCTTTTCGGAGTGTTCTTAGGATCAAAACCCGCCTTAAACATTCCTTTATAGCAACGCCATTTAAAGCGTGAAGCCGTAACACATGATTAAACAGAACGGTTATTGCGCGCTCTCGCATTAAATTAAAGAAAATTAGAGTGTAAAATATTTTTGTATTTTTTTTATATTTAGAATTTCACAAAACTAAAAAATACTTCACAAGGAAGTTTATTCTAAACGCTAATCTTCATCGAAGCCGATATCGTAAACACATCCCCCCCCCCCCCCCTTGTGTACCCCCGGCGCAAAAATTTGATCATGATCCCGAACACAACTGCTATATATATTATATTAAGTAAATAAGGATGGTCTCAATTTAGTTATAGTAAGTATTTTCCGTCGGATTTAAGAAACAAACTTTTAACCAAAGTTGTCTCAAAAACCTCCCGGGTCGTTTTCCCTCGACGAAGCGTGAATTGAAAATCGGTTAAGTCTGTGATCGCGCGTTTTGAATGGTTTTAAAGATTTTTGATTTGGTTTTCTAAGTCCTACTAAATAAAAATAACAAGTTAATAAATGCACGAAAACAAGTAAGCAAGTTACGATTATGAAAGCATAAAGACGTTAACGGGAAATAAAGAAAACGCGACAATTAAAACTCAGATTATTAAAAATTAAACCTAAAAAGATTTTTCTAAACTTTTTCTAATCCTAGTTTACTATCTACTAAGTAAAAGCTAAGGAAATCCTAAAACGAGAACACTTAAAGTTGAAAAATGAAGAAAACGAGAGCGGGAATCAAATCTCGTTCTTTAAAAAGTGAAATTCTAAATTTTTAACCCTACGAAAGTAAATTTAAATCCTAAGCCTAAAATATGATAAAAGATAATTTTGTAAAAAAAGAATTTTATTTTTTTGATTATTTTTCTATTTTTTATGAATTTTTAAAGTTTTTAATAAAGAAAAATGATTTAAAAATAGAAAAGTTAATTCTAAAAATCTAAAAAAATTACTAAACATGTAAAATAATGAGACAGATTTTCTAAAAATATTAACTAAAAATAAGCTGGAAGAATAAGTCCTAATAAGCTGAAATTATGCTACGGCTTTTTAAAGAAAATAAGAAAACAAAACGTGTATAAAGAATTAAGTGTGCAAGAGAATGATAGAAAAGACCCAAGGGCATTATGGTAGCAGAGTGTGGTGTGTGAGGCGTTGATGTACAAAGGGGAGGTCATGGGTTCGACCTCCAAGGCTTCTTTTTTGAAAAATTATTTTATTTTTTAAAAACTTTTTGCACAAGCTTATAGAGCTAATGAAAATAAGCAAATTATAAAACTACAACTTTCTCTGAAACTTATTAATAAGCACGTAATAAGCACAAAAAATGACAGTAAAGCTTAACTAAACTAGATAGCTCATGAGCTAACTAATTTTTGGATTTAAAACTTAAAAAGCAAATGTAAGAAGCAAACTAATAAGAGTTGAACCTAATAAGCACATCTGACTAGAAATTAATCAATAAGCTAAGCTAACAAGCTAAAATCAAACCTAACTAAAACTGACAGAAAGGCCCTATACACTATCACACTTATAAGCTAAACTGAGACCCTTTTTAGGCTTTTAATGAACACTAAAGAACTAATAAGCTTAACAACTATAAGCACCTAATAAGCAAATGAGGACAGGAATAAAGCAAAACAAAGAGCTTTAAGCAGAAATAAGCTTTTATAAACTTTTTGCTCAAAACAGGTCTAAAACAGCTAAAAGAGCAACTTTGAGCTTATTTTAAGATAAGCTAATGGATCCTTATGGATTTTTAGCTTATACCACCAGAAAGCTTGTCTTTCATACTACTTAAAACAACAGACAAAAGACAATTTGAAATTCAAATAAGCTATGAAAAATCTAAATGAGAAAGCTAATGCAGACAAATTGAACTATTTTTTTTGGTTTTTCAAAAGACAAATTGCTAACTTAAAGCTTAAAAACAGATTATCAAATAAGCTAATTATGCTAAAATAAGCTCTAATACAACTAGACTTGCCTACAAACTACTTGTTTACTTATTTTGAAAACCTAACACTAACTTTAGCCTGCTGAATTTTGAAATTGAAAATGAGCATTTTGCTCTTTTACTTACTGATGCAATTGACATTTTAGAAACCAAAACTTAAAACTAAATGATGCAGGCTTAAGGATTTGTTTCAACAACATTTTGAGTTTTAAACTTGCATGAAATGAACAACAAAAAGCAAGGAGCAAGGATCAAACCAGATAAACATGTAAAAACAACTTTGAGGTCACAGATTCAAACTATGATTCCCATAAACTTTAACTTTGAATTCTAGCTTTTAAAAACTAATAACTACTGACTAAAGGACTTATTAAAAGCTAGCTAGAACTGATTGAAAACCCAAAAGCAATATTTATCCTATTTTGACCCATTTTAAAACTTATGCCAAACACCCCTTTAAATGGCAGAGTTGCAGAACAAGCTTGTAAAAACGATTTTTAAACTAAAACTTGAAATACCAGATATTGCAGAGCTTTAAACACAACTATAGAACAAATCTAAACAATCATTTTAGTACAAAAAGCTAGATCTAACCTAATGCAATTTATGAAAAGATTTTAAGAAAATTTTAAGCAAAAACATGAAATCAAAAGATCTAAACTCCAATTAAGCATGAAACATAATCAAAACACAACAGCAAGATGAAATAAGCAATTTAAAAGCAGAGATAAGCATACAAATAAGCAGAAATAAACCAACAGTTCTAAGCAAAATAAGTAAAAGAAATTTAAAGGAAAAAGAGTGTGTACCTTATTCCCTTGCACTAAACAGGGAATAAAATGCTCAAATGAGCTTATCAACAAGCTAGCTTATGAAATAAGCTAAGAATAAGCCCTATAAGCCCTTCTTGAATTGGCTTATCTTCCAAATGGGCTTATTTAATAAACCACTTAGTAACAATGAATGAAACAACTTATTCAGCTAAGCTATGGAAGAGCTTAGCTGAATAAGCAATTGTAGCTTATTTGAGCTTGTTTGAACCAAATGCTTAATAGTAAAAACAGGAATTTAAGAACACTTGTTAAAAAAAACTAAAATTTTATTAATATTCAAAAAGAGTACAATGCATTTAAAAAGGAAATACAATAAGCAAATGAATTACAATAAGCAAAACTAATAAGCTACCCTAAAGCTACTCCTACTCCTAGATGGCTTCAACTGTGTGATGAAGGCTTCCTTTTATAGGGGCAAATGGATGCTTCTAGTCTCTGGACGCTCCTCAGCTTTTGATCTCAACCTTTAATCCATAACCATCTTTCAATTACTTTGATCTCAGCCATCTATTGCCTTCCACGTATTTGTAGCCAATCAAATGTCTTGGGATTGCCAGCGTGGCTCCCCTAGTTGTCAGAATCTTGTTAGCTTTTCCTTCTAGAAGGGTTAATTATTCTTAAACGTGTGGTGGATTTGGTTAAGAGCATTTACCCTATTTGTGTGGTAATAGTGAAAATGAGAGGGAAACAAGTTGAAGGAGATAAACAGTAACTAAATTTTGACCCGTTATATAAATTTGACCAGGTAAAAAGGTATTAGACTTGGGCTTTTGGTATAAAAAGGGAAAATGGGCCATGGTTTTTGGTTTTGGGCTTGGTAAATATAAAAGGGTTTATAATGTGGTTTAGCTCGTTAAGTATTTAACGACCGTTAGTCTTTTAATATAAAAGGACTAACGGTGTTATTAATAAAAGGACTTATGGTGAAATTGATTTAACATTAAGGGTTTTTGGGTAATTTCCAAGGTTTTGTCATTTTGTGGTTGACCAAAGCTTGACCAATGTTGACTATTTGTTGACTTTTTGCTAACCAACATTCGGCTTTTCATGCTTTTTCCAATCTCGTGCTCGTTAATGTCCGTTTTGTCTTTTCTTTTGTCCATTTCTTTAATATCCGTACCTGCACATACACAAACACAAAAACAAGCATATATTTGCAATTTTATTATGTTTTTGGTCTTTTGGTCCTATTTTATAAGGTAAAAGGTATGTGTAAAATAGCACATACCAGATATCAAAACAAGCGATTTCTATATATCTAACTCTATGCCCTAGGACCTCCTTTTATACACCAAAGAGTCCTAACCAAATTACAATATTTTCCTAAGTTATCATGATATTCTAAACCAATAACTTATACGTATCTTTTACAAAAATATCACATACTTATCACATAAGCAATCTTTATCTTTTATCTGATAAGTTTTTGATCTCTTCTCTATCAGCATAAACTCTTCCAACAGTTGTAATCTTTAAGTAGTTGTAACTTTCATACCAACAGTAGTAACTTTTGTACCAGCAGAACTAACTGTGTACAAGCAGCATTAACTACTTAGAAAGTTTTCTTCAATCTTTATCAGCAGTACTAAGTTACACTAGCAGTAGTAACTTACAGTAGTAATATACACTAGCAGTAGTAACGTATACTAGCAGTACTAATATACACTAGCAGTACTAACTACTTAGCATATTTTTCATTAAGATTACTAATATAACTAATTTATGCTTAGCAGCAGTAACTAATACCTTAACAGTCTTAACTTCCATTTAGCAGTAGTAACTTTAAACAGCATCAAGAGGCTTTTAATCCTAACATAGAGGATAGGATTAGAGGCATTATTGAAGCTTGTGTTTGATTGAGGTTTTGGTTGGAGGATTATTTGTGATTGAGGAGTTTGGTGTATTTTTTGTGTTTGATCTATGCTTCTTGATCTTGACCCCAAATTTGTTCACCCTGATACGTGCTTGACCTACTTCTATAAGAAGCAAGGAATCCTGTGTATAGGTGTACAAATCTTTGGCCTTCTTTATAGTTCTTTTGTTTTAGCTATTTTCTTTGTGTTTAATTACTTTGCATGATGGCTGTTGAGGATTCTGGTCCTAGTAAGAAAAAAGAAGATGCTAGTGGTAGTAATTCTGAGTTGAATTTACATGTTAATGATCCCTTGTTTTTGCATGCTAATGATTCTAATGGAACACCTCTTATCACATTTAAACTTACTGGTACTGATAACTATAAAATATGGGTTGTTGTTATTCATTTAGCATTACATATTAATAAACTTGGATTTATCAATGGTAAATGTGTTAGAGATGAAAGTAATGTGTTGCTTCAGGAACAATGGGATAAATGTAACTCTGTTGTGTTGTCTTGGATTCTTGGTTGTATTTCTCAAGACTTGTATTAACGGAAAATATTTTCTAAAATTGCTAAATCTGTTTAGGATGAATATAAGGAGACATATGATAAGATTGATAGTTCTGTCATATATAATTTGCATTATAAGATCTGTTCTTTAACTTAATATGGTTCATCTTTGTCTGAGTATTATCACAACTATAACAGTCTTTGGAGGCAATTTGACTCTCTTGTTAATTTTCCTTCTTGTAGTTGTGATAGTGCCTCAAAGTTGAAAGATCATAAAGATCTTATGAGGTTAATGCAGTTCCTAATGGGACTTGATGACACATACAATGTTGTTAGGAGTCAAATCTTAACAACTGAACCTTTACTTGATGTTAAGTCTGCTTTTGCTACCCTGTCCAGAGTTGAATCTCATAAGAATAATCTTGTGCATTCAAGTCCTACTAGACCAAGTTCTTCTACTTTTGTTTCTAAGCTAGAAAATAGCTTATTAGAGTGACAACTACTAAATATAAAAGCTTATTGAAATAATATTTATAAAACTTTTTGAAAATTAAACTAGAAAGATAACAAATCAAAATAAGTTATTTAAGCTTGTTCGAACACTTTAAAAAACCAAAACTATATATAATAAGCCAACCGAATAAGGTATAAAGTGAAACTTATTCAAAATAAGCCAATCTCAACCTGTTACTTAAACTAAGCTACTTGAAAACACATTAGATCTCGGGTTTCAAAATAGATTCGAATATAATTTAAATGTACTAAAAGTAATAAGCCATTCAAAATAAGCTATACAAAAGCTTATTCGAACACCACTAACCAAATGAAATAAGCTTGAAGGATTAAGCTTACCCGAATCTAATCTTATCTCAAAAAGCTACTCAAAATAAGCTATTTGATCAGCTTATTTGAAAAGAGCTTAAGAGATTAGGATCCAAACAAAAAGCTATTAGAGTGAGCTTATTTGGAAGTAAGCTTAAAAGAAAAAAAAGAAAAGAAAAGAGAGATAGAAGAATAAGCAAGAATAATAAGCTTCAAGTAACACCAAACTTCATCTTCATTGATATTAATAAGCACTTACAATAAGCAAAAATATTAAGCTAAAAGCTATTTACAATAAGCTAAATCTAATACTAAATAAGCTAATACTACTACTTTGTGAAATGAAAATCTACTAAAACTAATACTCTCATCTGCTGGAATGAAGGCCTTTTTATAGCCCAAGTGAGAGCAAGGGCAATTCGGACATTTCATGTTAACGCGTCATTTGCCAGCAGATAGAATGATTTTAGACCAATAGATAGCTGCCACACATCCCTGAAAACCAATCATTAGCTAGCTTCTAGAACCTTTGAATCATACGTAGCAAATCATTATTGCCAATCATTGCCTCGTTTTCAAACATTTAGACAACTGCTCCTTTTTGTCTTTTTGTACACGTGGCGAGCTGTGATAGGCCACCCACCTCGTACCACTGATTATCTGCCACTAATGATTAACCACCACCAATGATTGCCACCTCATACCTCATACTGACACCTGCAGAGCTGACATGTCAAAAGCTGCCACGTGGCAAGCTGTCATTGGATAGCCGCCGCTACGTGTCAAGGAGTGTGGCCCATCTGACACGTCATTGCTAACGTGTCAGGTGCCACGTGTTAGGGTCAATGGCTAGGGTCAGCCATGTGGTACCACGTGGCATCTACGTGGCTACCACGTATCCCTATGTGGCATCCATGTGGCGCTGACGTAGAATATCAAAACCCTACCTAAGCTGGGCTCGAACTCAGGTCGAAGGGATAAGAACTCAATGCATCGTTTATTGCCAACTAAGCTAAAGCAAAGTTCTTGTTATAATAGGGACATATATTTCTTTTATCACTTAAAATGAACTGGTGAGATTTAATTAAATAAAAGGGTCAAATATATATTGACCGGTCCATTTAAGATTATTTAGGAGGGTTCAAAATATGAGGAAGGTACCGATGGACTCTTAATTTCATGCTCTTTCCAATGGTGTGCCCAGGGAATTTTTTGACCTTGTTTGAATCTCAAAAACACAAAACGTCATCGAAACTCACCTAAAAATTACCGTTTTTGCTTTGTTTTCAATCCTTTGTACTTGCAAGACATAATAACACAAACCAAACATATTTGCAATATAATTACTCATATTTTATGGTTATTAGTCCGGTTTAGAGTGTTTTCCAGGGTAAAAACGATGTGTGTTTAAGCAAACATCAATCATTACTTCGCCAATGTGTTATGGTATTTTTTTGATGATATTTTGGTCTTTAGTCGAAACTGGGTAACTCACCTTACACATCTTCGTCTGGTTTTGTCAATACTACAAACAAATTCATTGTATGCTATAAGTAAATGTGAGTTTGGTTGTTCCTCAATACAATATCTTAGACATATTATGTCTCGTTCGGTTATCACTATTGACCAAGACAAGATTGCTTCAATTCAAGCTTGGCCAACACCAAACTCTTGTTACAGGGTTTTCTTGGACTAGCGGGGTAACATCGTCGTTTTGTTCCTCACTTTGCAAAATTTGAAGCCCTTCTAACAACCCTCCTTAGAAAATAATCATTTGTGTGGACACCAATAGCTAATCAAGCTTTTCTTGTACTTAAGGAGCCATTCATGAGTACCCCTGTCCTCGCTCTACCAGATTTCTCCACTCCATTCCTTATTCAAACATATGCATCCGGAACCTCGGTGGGTGCGGTCTTAACTCAACACAACCGTCATATTGCTTATTTTAGCAAACAAATGTGCCTTGGCCTTCAAGCATCATCAATTTATGAGCGTCAAATGTTTGATATAACTAAGGTTATTAAGAAATGGAGACCGTATTTTTTGGGGAGACATTTCACTGTACAAACAGATCATCAATGACTTTGAGCTCTCACATCCTAAACCATTCAAACCACTACACAACAGAAGTGGATAACCAAACTACTCGGTTATGATTTTGATATTATCTACTGACTAGGAACTGCTAATAGACCCACAGATGCCATGTCTCGCCTACCAACTAGTACATTTCATGCACTATCAGTCTTATCCAAACCTGTTTTGACAATATTAGAGGGTCTATGACATTTTTACAAGCTCAACAAGGATGCTAATACTTTGTTGACTTCTATTACATGAAAACCAAGTGAACATGTGCATTATACTATAATTGATGGCCTCATCATGTTTAAAATTAGATATTTGTGCCTGTAGATTTCGGTTCTAGTCTCTACTACTTAATGAATTTCATAGTATCTAATTGGGGGTCATGCTGGTATCCAACGAACGTTAGCAAGAGTATGCGCTTAGCTTTATTGGCCAGGCATGCGACAGTCTGTTACTAACTTTGTCAATGAATGCAACATTTATCAACAAGTTAAACCATTCAACAAAGCTCTACAAAGTCTAGTCCAGCCCTTAAAAATTCCTGGAAAGATTTTGGACTTGATATCTATGGATTTCATAACTAATTTGTCTCCTTCATGTGGTAAAATTACCATCTTTGTTGTAGTTGACCGTCTATTAAAACATGCCTATTTTTCTGCCTTGGGGCCTCACTTCTCTGTTGTGCAAGTTGCTGAGATTTTTGTAAAAGACGTGGTAAAAATCTATGAAATTCCTACTTCAATTATGTTAGACAGATACCCGTTATTTATGAGTTCCTTTTGGAAAGAGTTGTTTCGTTTGCAAGGGACTACTCTATCTACTAGTGGTGCCTAGTGCCTACCATCCATAAACAGATGGGCAAACGGATGCCTAGAAGACTACTTACGAGATTTTATTGCAGATGCAACCTGTTCTTAGGTATTGTTTCTGCCTTGGGGTGAATAAAGTTACAACACTGCATTTCATTCCGCCATAAAATTAACTCCTTTCGAGGTCGTCTTTGGTCATGCCCCCTATCATTGCAGGATTATTTACCAGGAGATACTAGTGTGGCCTCTTTAGATGAGTTGCTTCAATCCTGACAAACCATCTTGACATAACTCCACACTAACTTACAAAAGGCACAACTTCGTATGACAAATCAAGCTAACCTTAAACACTCAGATGTTTAATTTAATGCTAGTGGCTGGGTATTTCTGAGACTGCAACCATATCGCCTATCCTCCCTTGTTCATCAGAATTCAAACAAGTTAGCTTGACGCTTCTATGGACCATTCCAGATTGTAGCTCGCGTTGGTAAGGTTGCTTATCGTCTCGATTTACCTTCTGAGGAAAAGATACATGATGTTTTCCATGTATAATTGCTCAAAAGGTGTGTTGGTGACCCATTACCTGCACATTCACCCCTTCCTTTTCACTTTATCAACACATAACCAGTCATGAATGTAGAGAATGTGATTAGCTATCATACTGTATTACAAAATGGCTCATTTGTCTGCCAAGTTTTAGTCCACTGTGAAGGACAATCAACAAATGATGCAACTCGAGAAGATCTTTGTGATTTTGTACAAGACTTTCCTTTATTTAACATATGCCTATTTTATCAATTTCTTTCCCTCTAAAACCTTCTCATCTTCCTCCTCATGTCTTAGTTCCATTAACTCACTCTTATTAGTTATATAAGTTGCATTAGTTTCTGACTTGGAAGCTGAAGTTAAGAATCCCCATGAGCGTGGACACCATCCTAGAGGTGTGCGTAGGCGTGGACGCCCTCCTAAAGGTGTGTGTAGGTGTGGGAGTCTGAGGAACCGTGACTAGATTCCTAATGTTCGTCAACTTATTTTTTCTAATTTGAAAGAGTCTGGCATACATGTATGTTTGTACTTGGAGTATCTAATAGCTATTTACCCCAAAAAGATTACGTGTTGCACTAGATCAAAATTTTGTCACTTGCTAGTTTTTGTGGTGATAGATTTCTAAGGGAAAGAATACCATCACTATTGGCATGTTTCATTCTAGTTTGAAATGAAAAAATTGACATCGCTTTGGTAAAAACAAGTTTATGAAATGATCAAAAGTGTCTTTCATTACTGCCTTTATCTAGTTTATTCCATTGAAAGGAACAAGATGAGACATACTCATAAAAAATGAACTTTTACACACCCTTCTAGGTTTTTGTCCATGTAAACAATTTCCCAACTCAAAAATTAATTTGTTGGTTATTTTCAAGTTGTTTATTTCTGTTGTAATTGTTTGGGTGTAGATCTTCTTATTCTGGTTATTGGAATGCTTTGTGTGCTTTGTAACACCACTCTCTCATATACTTTCAAGTCTCTATTTTTCTGTTTTAGTCTGTTGGAGTGTTGATCCTAATAGAATAGATCTTACTTTGCTTGTATAAGGCTAAGTTGTAATGAATAATACCAAGACAACTATGATAACAAACAGTTTACCAAACTTTCAGCCTCAATATAATACGAACACTCTTAGTAGTGTTAGGGTTACAGAACCTTGAAGCTATATTGATATCAAAACAAACGATTTCTAGATATCTAACTCTATGCCCTAGGACCTCCTTTTATACACCAAGGAGTCCTAACCGACTTACAATATTTTCCTAAGTTATCATGATCTTCTAAACCAATAACTTATACATATCTTTTATAAAAATATCTCATACTTATCACATAAGAAATCTTTATCTTTTCTCTGATAAGTCTTTAATCTCTTCTTTGTCAGCATAAACTCTTCCAGCAGTTGTAACTTTCACACCAACAGTAATAACCTTTGTACCAGCAGAACTAACTGTGTACAAGCAACATTAACTACTTAGAAAGCTTTCTTCAATCTTCATCAGCACTACTAAGTTACACTAGCAATAGTAACTTACAGTAGTAATATACACTAGCAGTAGTAACTTATACTATTAGTAGTAACTAGCAGTACTAATATACACTAGTAATACTAACTACTTAGCATATTTTTCATTAAGATTACTAACATCACTAATTTATGCTTAGCAGTAGTAACTAATACCTTAACAGTCTTAACTTCCATTTACCAGTAGTAACTTCTAAACAACATCAAGAGGCTTTAAATCCCAAAATAGAGGATAGGATTAAAGGCATTATTGAAGCTTGTGTTTGATTGATGTTTTGGTTGGAGGTTTATTTGTGATTGAGGAGTTTTGTGTATTTTTTGTGTTTGATCTATGCTTCTTGATCTTGACCCCAAATTTGTTCACCTTGATACGTGCTTGACCTACTTCTATAAGAAGCAAGGAATCCTGTGTGTAGGTGTACACATCTTTGGCCTTCTTTATAGTTATTTTGTTTTAGCTATTTTCTTTGTATTTAATTACTTTGCATTATGGCTGTTGAGGATTCTGGTCCTAGTAAGAAAAAAAGAAGATGCTAGTGGTAGTAATTCTGAGTTGAATTTACATGTTAATGATCCCTTGTTTCTGAATGCTAATGATTCTAATGGAACACCTCTTATTACATTTAAACTTACTGGTACTAATAACTATAAAATATGGGTTGTTGCTGTTCATTTAGCATTACATACTAATACACTTGGATTTATTAATGGTAAATGTGTTAGAGATGAAAGTAATGTGTTGCTTCAGGAACAATGGGATAGATGTAACTCTGTTATGTTGTCTTGGATTCTTGGTAGTATTTCTTAAGACTTGTATCAAGGGAAAATATTTTCTAAAATTGCTAAATCTGTGTAGGATGAATTTAAGGAGACATATGATAAGATTGATAGTTCTGTCATATATAAGTTGCATTATAAGATCTGTTCTTTAACTCAATATGGTTCATCTTTGTCTGAGTATTATCGCAACTATAATAGTCTTAAGAGGCAATTTGACTCTCTTGTTGATTTTCCTTCTTGTAGTTGTGATAGTGCCTCAAAGTTAAAAGATCATAAGGATCTTATGAGGTTAATGCAGTTCCTAATGGGACTTGATGACACATACAATGTTGTTAGGAGTCAAATCTTAACAACTGAACCTTTACTTGATGTTAAGTTTGCTTTTGCTACTCTGTCCAGAGTTGAATCTCATAAGAATAATCTTGTGCATTCAAGTCCTACTAAACCAAGTTCTTCTGCTTTTGTTTCTAGGCTAAATAATTGGTCTAATAATAGAAACACTTAAAGTAGAGGTCTAAGTAGGAATAATAACTTGGTGTGCAAGCATTGTCATATGACAAGACATACAATTGATAAATGTTTTAAGCTTAATGGTTGTCCTCCATGGTTCAAAAAAAAGAATTTTAGGGGTTCTAACGTGTCTAACAATGCTTCTAGTTCTTCTGTTAAGTCTGATCAAAGTGCAGCGAACACTTTACCCTTCACCACTGATCAAATTAATGGGCTTATGGCTTTGATTGGATCAAAGCCTGATTCTGGTGAGCTACAGTCTTATGCTGCATGTACTTTTACCTTCTCTAATCATCTGATTAGCTTTGTGTCTTGTTGATTTTTTAACTATAATACCAATATAATGGTTGGATTGTTGACTCTGGTGCTACTCAACATATGACATTTTCTACAGAACATTTGTATGATATTATTGATGTATCTCATGTAAAAATCACTATATCTCATCCTAATGGAACTATTGAAATGGTAAAACATGTTGGGAATTATAAACTTTTAGATAAAATTACTTTAAAAGAAGTGTTAATGGTACCTGGTTACAAGGTTAGTCTTCTTTTTATTCATAAACTTGGTAAGGATGATAAGTTTGTTGTTTCTTTTGCTGAATCAATATGTTTTGTTCACGATTCTCTTCAAAATTCCTTAATGGGTACTAGTAGTGCAAAGAATGGATTGTATATGTTTGATTCAAGTTGGTCATCCATCTGACCAAGTTCTGAATATTTTAAAAGATAAAATTCAACTTGATAGTTTGTCTGATATTCAGCCTTATGATGTATGTCATAAGACTAAGCAAATAATGGAGCCTTTTCCTCTTAGTGATCATAAGACCAACTATTTAGGTGATATTATTCATTTAGACGTTTGGGGGCCGTATAAAGTTAAAAGTAGGGAAGGGTTCAGGTTCTTTTTGACCATTGTTAATGATTATACCAAGGTTTTGTGGTTGTATTTATTAAAAGGAAAAGATGAAGTTTTGATGAAATTTTTGAATTTTACAATTTAATAAAAACTCAGTTTGATATAAATGTTAAAATTTTTAGAAGCAAAAATGGAACTGGGTTTATAAATCATGCATTTGAAAATTTTGTCATTTCTAAAGGAATTATTCATCAAACTACTTGTGTTTACACACCATAACAGAATGGTATAACTTAGAGAAAGCATAGCCATTTACTTAATTAGGGTTGCAATCAAGCCAAGCCTAGGTCGAGCTTGACAGGGCTTGAGCTCGGCTCGAAAATCACAAGTTAGGATCAAGCTTGACTCGATAGCTTGATAAGCCTTAATCATCAAAGCTTAAGCTAGGCTCGAATAATATTTGAATAAGGCTCGAGCTCGGCTCAAAAAGCTTAAAATTATTCATAAATGTTGTATTAGATAGCCAAACTTATCAATAAGGTTAATAAAATACGTGATGGAATCAAGAGTGAAGAATTTATATAAAACATTTGAGCATTAGGGTTTAAATATCCTTCTATGATAAATATTTAACTATTATACCAATATTCACATGAGATTTACGTTGTTTATATAAATATGTATAACAAACATATTTATGTACGTGAAAGCTCCAAAAGCTCGATAAAAGCTCGATCTCGAGCTATTAAAAGCTCTAGCTCGGCTCGTTATGTGTTTCGAGCTTGTTTATTAGGCTCATGCACGAGCTCGAGCTCGATAAAAGCTTGGCTCGATCGAGTCAAGCTCAAGCTTGAGCTCGAGTTGCTTGATAAAAGCTTGGCTTGGCTGCAGCCCTATACTTAGTGTGTCTAGAGCCCTCATGTTTTAAGGGGGTGCCTTTGAACATGTGGACTGAATTTGTTCTAACTTTTGTATACTTAATCAATAGGATACATAGTGTTATTCTCTTTAGAAAAAGTCCTTATAAAGTTATTTATAAAATTGAACCTAGTCTCTCTCATTTTAAGTCATTTGGTTGCTTGTGTTTTGCAACTGTGTTAAATAATAATGACAAGTTTGCTGATAGGTCTAATAAATGTATTTTCATAGGTTATTCTTCTACAAAAAGGTTATAAAGTTTATAACATTAACACTAAAACTGTTTTGTTTTATAAAGATGTAAAATTCTATTGAACCGTGTTTCCTTTTAAAAATGATACTTTGAGAGCAGATTTGATTTTTGATATAGATGGAGTAAACAGTTTGAATTTTTTTGACCAACTAGTAATCAAGTCTAATGAACCCTATGATGATAAAAGAAACAGTAGGTTAGGTGATAGTGATGGCATTAATAAATCTCCAGACTTTGCAGATGTATCCACTGATACATCACCCACTGTTACCAGTCACATAGAGGAGGTAGTTACAGAGTCTCCAAGTAGACATAGTAACAGCAATCCAGATGGTCTTAGAAGTAGTGGTGCAAGTCCAAAAGGTGATGATGCAACATTATATGATGATGAATATGATTATGAGGGTGAGGACTTTGTGGATTTTAATCAGTTGTTTGAATCTGATCAAGATAATAATCCAGAGGGATCAGTACTTAGGAGATATAGTAGACAACATAAAATGCCTGCTTAGTGTGATAACTATGTGCTGGATAAAAAGGTTAGATATGATATTAATATTGTGGTCAGTTATGCTAATCTGTCTATAGAAAAATTTGTATTTTCCAATAAATTAAATAAAATTCACGAGCCTAGATCATATGTAGAAGCTGCAAGTGATCCTAGGTGGGTTGAGGCAATGAATTAGGAAATGAAAGCTCTTAATAGTAACAACACTTAGGAAATTACTGAATTACCTAAGAATAGAAAGGCTATATAAGATGTAAGTGGTTTTTTTTAAGTAAAATACATGTCTAATGGACGATTTGAGGTGTAAAAAGGTTTTTTAAGGCAAGATTAAGTTGCAAAATGTTTTAGCAAAAAAGAAGGGTATTAACTTATAAGGAGGAATTTTTCTCGAGTAGACAAAATTGTTATTTCTGATGCTTAATTAGGGATGTTGTTAGCAATAAGTAGCCTGTTTATCTATCTTGACATTATTAATGCCTTTTGTATGGTGAAGTTGGTGAAGATATTATATTCAATTACCTGGATGGTTATTTTTCTGAAAAAAGGATAATAAAGTTATGTAAACTTGTAAAAACTTTTTCTTATATAGGCTAAGCATGCCCTTGGAAATGGAATGGAAGTTAACTCAAGTTTTGAGTGAAAATGGTTTTATTCAAAATAAAAGTGATGTATCTTTATACACTAAGACTAAAGATAATACATTTATTGTATTACTTGTGTTTGTAGATGATATCATTATTATTGGAAATAATGAAACTGAAATTAATAACTTCAAGGAATACTTAAGTTCTAAATTTAAAATAAAAGATCTTGGCAAACTAAAGTATTTTCTTAGTGTAGAAGTATCAAATCACTTAACAAATGAACATAAGAAAGGCTAGAGAGAGAAAGGAGGGTTGTAACACTTTAGAGAGAGAAAGAAGGAAATGTATTATGAGAGAAATGAAACAACCAACCCTTTCCATGGAATGGAGATGGGTATTTATACCCTTACATTGGTCGGTCAACATAAGGGGTATTCTTATGTTGACCGGGTTAGCTTGGCTAAGTTCCAAATATTATACTACGAGTTATCTAACGATATATTGGTAGTGACCGAGTCTTTTCTATATTTCTAACAATCTCGCCCTAAGGGAGGTCACTCTAATTTATAAATACTTAATATTAGCATTCTAAGAATGTCTTTGGTCTTTGCTCGTAGTCTTGATTTCAGGATCTTTATCTTGTAACTGTGATGTAGTGATCCTTAGAATTTAGGCTTTAGCTTGACTTGTATGTGATCTTGAGCTTCTTGAGATCATCAACCAAGCATAATCTTTTTTTGCTATCTTGTAATCTTTGCCTTATTGTGAACTTGTGACTTTCGGACCGACATGCTCATACCTTTCTTTGTCTTGAAAAGCTTGTAAATTCATATTTCTTGAAATTCTTTAACTTTAATACTTCGTCACTTCAAGGAAGACGTGCGGTATCAGAGTAGGGAAAGTCTTTTGAAACATGTATTTGAGCTTTCATAATGTTATTACATATGTCGATCGGATATGAGTATGTGGCATTGACGTCAACTCATTGGGACTGATGCTTCACCACTAAAGTATTGATCTGCAAATAAACAGTTAGCAATAAAGCTTGTGGTAGAATATGGCTTTGACATTCAACCGTGTTTGGTTAGATCAACCTTCGGTGTTATGAATACCGACCTATGATCAGGTAGATTTATCTTTAAAGATTAATCTGCTTGACATGATTTCAAGCTTATAGTATTGAATTCTCTAATATGTGAGTATCAGATTCATCGTACTTAGCTTTTTCTCAAACCAAAACGTCTTAAAGTAGACAACACGATGAGAGTGAATCGGCAAGTTACTATCTTCCCGATTGAGTCATCAATTCGTGTTCAGCTTTCCTATGTCTAGATAACCTTGTGAGACTTCCCATAGACATAAGATTGAAAATTGATTTAAGAAAATCAGTCGGTGTGTTTAGATGCAAACGATTTTATAACACACCAACAATTTTATCTTTTTTAAAATTCATGCGTCAATTCATAATCTGGACCGAATCGATATCCAGTGTCACAAGTTTGGTCGATATAAGATCTCAAAGTCACCTACCGCAGAGCTTGTTTGATGTTGGATCTGGAAGGATTTCCATCGTCATTGTGAATACTTTAGTATCACTCTAATGTTCTGGTAATATCACAAGGATGTTGCGTAGGACTCTTAAGATATTACTTGTTTTCACAATGTGTGATTGAATAAATATTATGTATTAGTGTCCTAATGAGATTTATGAATGATATGTTTTATGGCTCTAAACTCGATAGTGCACATTTGGTTTTAGTGATCGGAGGCTGGAGCTGATTGCCACATTTTCAATATCAACAATCTTTGAGTGAGAATGTCAATAGAAATGCGTGTAATCTCTGTGAGTTTTGAAACAAGAGTCTTTCTGACCTTGAGTGGCTAGGGAGGGTTATGCATTGCATCACTCGGTACATGATGGCTATCTTCCATACCAGACAACAGCTTTGTGTTTCTAATAGGATATGTATTGTCCTGGTTTATGCCTAAGTGTAAGGAGGGCTTCTTTCTTTTCACCCTTTATCTTTACTTTTCTTTTTCATTCTTCAACCCCTTCAATGCTTACCAAGACTTCATCACTAACAACTTGTTGGGTTTATTCCAGTGCTAGCTATGTCTTAGTCCGCATTATTCCCATTTCTCACTTTACTCCTTTTTATATCATACACAAGGACTTATATTCTAACTAATGGAATGTCCCTAGGTAGATCCCTTCGGTTCTAGCTGGATCATGGGAACGAATACCTAGTCTTAACCACCTTATAACTCCAATTAATTACAAACATGGTCGGTCTTTTGGTATTGTTCCCAGCCTTAAAACCATTTGAAAATTCAACCAAGGTAGTTAAAACCTTTGTACCTTGATTGTTTTTAACTTTCAAAATTGTTCCCCCTTTATATGTGCATCGATATACGAAAGTGTTTTGCACATACAACAGAGAAGTTGCACATGAGTCATTAAGATCACAATTATAAGCCATATATTTTAATCACATT